>WTSP01005685.1:2927-16957 GCA_025331215.1 Actenoides lindsayi | reverse complement strand
TACTCCCTTCTCCTACCCCGCCCCCTTCCGTTCTTTTTAATTAAGACCTGGGAAGAAACAATTTTATCCTTATGATAATTCTGACTTCTTCCCCTCCCCCCCCCCCCCCCCCCCCCCCCGAATTTATTGTAGCCTTGCTGTATTTCTTTGTAATGGATTCACTGTAGGGCTATTAATTAATATATTTCTGCAATATGAATCCATTCATTGACATGGAGATACTTTCTATTTTATTCTCTATCCCTTCCAGTAATTCCTAACATATCATGTACCATATGTGTCATTACTGACCATTGAGCTGGTATTTTCAGAGGACTATATAAAAAGACTGCCAAGAGCTCCTTCCTGCACAGCCCATCTTTGTGTAGGTAGAACTATATGCAAGGGATTTGTTTTTCTTCCAGTCTGTTACTTTACATACATCAACATTAGGTTCATCAGCCATTTTAGTAGCCACTTACTAAATGTCTTGACATCTTTCTACAACTCTCTGTAATCAGCTTTAGTTTTGAAGAGCCTGAATATCAACAGCAGTCTTTTTTTTTTTTCTCATGGCATTCCCCTTTTTCTTGTCATTTATGAGTACTCCAGACAGATAACTAGAATATACTGGTAACCTACTTCCATATTTTTCAACAACATGGTAAAAGCTAGACATTTATTCCTGTCCTTTAAGCAGAGAATTTACCCTCTTATGCCAGGACAGCTTCATTTAAGTGTCTTCAGTGAAGAACCTTACCAAAAATTTTTTTTAAGTTCTGCCATGCACTGTGTAGCACATATATGAGCATTGAATTTTTGGGTTTGTTTTAAAGCAAACTTGGAGTTGCTAACTGCTGTTGGCTTAGAAAAAATGGGGGGGGGGGGGGAGGAGGGACAAACACTCAAGTTCAGTAAATGCATAAACAGGATCCTACATATATATTAAAAATTGTTATTTTAAAGCCAGTTTTCTAACTTCTCAATGATTGGTGCTGGCAATGCAACTAATTGCATGTAATTGGTAGTACTTTAGTATTTATTTTCCTTCCTATTCTGTATGGTGTTTATTATGCATGCCTACTTATCGTTAGGGAGGTATGCCTCACTGAAAACCCATTTCAGAGAAATAAACCCTAATATTTACTCTGCAATTGAAGGGCATTTCCAAAGTTCCTGGTCTTTGCATTAGTCCAGTGCAGAAGGCAGGGTATCAGGCACGATAAGGCAAAGCTACTTTTCCTGTGTGAAGAACTGAATGGTGTGGAATGCTGTTATTGATAGGCACTCACAATATGGGAGATAAATGTAGAGAGGGAAGCTGTAAGCATCCTTCTAAATATGGAAGAATTAACTGTACCATTACTCCACAGTCACCAAAATGGACTGCAGTGAATCAGAGGATGTGAGGATACTGTGCTTCCAAAAGTACCAGGCAATATAGCTGCTAACCACCAGGAACTTCCAGCAAGAGATCCTCTCATGTCCATATCCTGCTCCAGGTTTCCCATATGTCATGTGTAACACCAAGTGAGATGGACAGAAATATCAGGAAAATGCAAGGACTGAGATGGTCTCAGTTACTCCTATTGAGTCGCCAGTGGGAGTAATGTATGTGCCGTGGCCCTCATTAGCCATTGAGTCTTGCCTATGGAAGTACTGTTCCTGACATTATTTTAGTAAGTGGATGTGCTAAAATGTCATAAGAGCTACAGCATATATCTTTTAGAAGCAAGCCTGAAATTGGAGATATAGAGAATACAAGTTTGATTTCTTAGTGTTTGTGCCTTCTCTGCTATTGCCTTTGCATCACAATTTAAAATATCAGTATCTATACTTCACTGCATCTTGCTACTTTGATAGAGAAATATACTTGACTCCCTACAGTTATTGCAGTTGGAGGGGGATCTGATTAGGATGCTACTCCTAATTAAGTGATATCACCTAAAGTGAGTTTCCCTACTATTGTTTCACCGCAGTGTAAAAATAACAACAGAGGAGAATCATTTGGTTATTTTATTTTCCTGATTAAAATGTCTTTACTGATTCATATTTGACAGAGTAAAATTCCATCTTAATGAAAGACTGAGGGTCAATTTTCTAACACAGCTAATTATGTGTCCACATATCCCAGTCACAGTTAGGGCTCGATTCCGATGCATTCAGCAGCAGTATGCCTCAGTAGATCCATACGTAAGGAGAAAGCCCAAGGTCATTCAGCCACCAGACATCAAATGAAGGGTCCTTCAGAGGGGTTTTTGTCCACAATCAAGTCCAGGAGAAACTTGAAATATTGGGCCAAAAATCTGCTCTCCTAACAAAAAATTCAGATAGTCCCATTGAACTGGTTGGCCAAATAAAGGGGATTTGGAGCATATTTCCATATGTTTCTTGTTAATAAATACAAATAAGATAGATGACCTCTGTGTTTTATCAGCACTCTCTCTGGTTTCCCATCTTATTTAGGGATCTGTTCATGAATTTGCATTAGAAGTCTTTTTAAGAACTTAAAAGTCATGGTCTTAAAAGAATATTTATCCCAGAAAGAGAAATAGCTTCTTTTAGCAAAAGAGCTAGTTTATTTAAGAAAATGTTAAAAAGATAAATATATTGTCTTTTTAGTTAAAGGCACAGCTGTTGGATACAAGTCCTGCAGATCTTACAGCCAAATACCATATTTATGGAAATCTTGCTCAAAACAGGCTTCAGAGTTAGGCCTGGTAAGATGGCTTTTCTAAATAGATTATCATGTAATGTTCATTTATTCACTTATTGTTTGCTTACTTGTAACACTAAGCTGTATATTGCTTCAGTTTCTTCTCATAATTGTATGCAGCATGCTTTAAAAAGCAGGGTTTTTATACTGATATGAAAGTTGAAGCAGGATTTCATATGGCTCATTCATTTTGTTCTGACTACTAGTAGTCCATATAGAAAATTTCATCCCTGCGCTGCTGTCTTCTTGTGCCTTTGTGCCTGCATGCTTAGCCATTAATGGAAAAATAGACTTTCCTGCAGTTCTGAGTTTTCTTTCTTCTACTTCCTTTCCCAGTTCTGTTGTTTTTACTAATTCTATTACAATAAGTAGCACACAAAAGAGAAGATTAGGGCAGAAAGATTTCTGCAGTCTATCAGTAAAATTCCTAGTCTTTATTAGCTGTAATTTATTGAAAAAACAGAGTTACATTTACATTATGTAAAAATAAAAGTATAATCCGAGGGATCAGCTCTTTCACATTCAATACTGGGTATCAAAAATAATTCAGCTGAAGCCAGTGGCTTAAAATTTGTATGAGAGAGCGGAAAACTAGGCTGGTGTACAAAATGGTAAATTCTTGTCACTTCTGCTTAGGCAAAAATCTAGAGAAAGACAGCTGTGACAGTTTTGTCCAAATAAGAATTTTGATCCTCAGCCAAGGAGCATGAAGAAGACCAGAATTAAGTACCAGTATTTTCTAGATGGAAGTGTTTGATAGACTGCTCTGTGCTTGTGATTTTTTTTCTTCAAATGTTTTTCTTTTCAGTTGTACATGCAGCAGCAGATTCTTCCCTTATTAGCAGAAGAGAGTTTTGCCTGTTGAAAATTATGACAAATTATGTTTAAAAAATTGCTCATATGGTATATCCTCTTGAGCCAAAGTCTAGTCTCAAGTTTCCAGAACTCCGCATTATTCCCTTTACAACTTTGTTTATCCAAAGGATTAAAATATTTTTCCCTAAATCATTTGACCTTTCCCTGAGATATATTTGCTCTAAGAAACATGGAGTTCAGAGACAATTCTGTTACTGCTTTAATATTCAAAGTTGGCATCGTATCACTGACATTGTAGTTACTAAAAAATTAATGGTGTCAGCAATGTAATTTTTCATTAACCACTGATCTTAAAATTGCCCTCAGTGTTAAGAACATTGGGGTCTTTGCGAGCAAGCAGTGTCACATTCACCAATGTTTGATTGAAATATGAACATGAATGGCACAATTGTCTTCCTGGTCAGTTTTGATTATCTTGTGTAATAGGAGCATTAAATAATTTGAAGGCATATGCTTTATTGCAGAAGTAGTTTATTAAATACAAATGAAATCTCAGTGAAGCTAAAAAGCAGCCGTTGAAAATGCATTTAATTCTTCCAATTTTTGGTGCAAGTGTTTTGGGATTTTTTTTGTTTGTTGCTTTTTTTTTTTTTCCCCCAAAAAATAAGCAAACTAATGATAAAAGGTAGTTGGCTCTTAAAGTGGGAGTCCTTACATTCACTTCTTCTAATTAATGCCATCCCCAAACCCCATTCACTTTTGCAATAAAGGTGGCCCCTGTTCAGTTGGGTCTGGTACATTTACAACTGACAGGCAAAAACCATCTTATTACTATTTATTTGTTGTTACAACATCAAGAGCAACAAACAGTGAACAAAAAATAAATAATGTCTGAGGAAAATGTTGTCAGGATTCAGAAAGATCACAAGAAAGCTGTTCTGCTCAGTGTGGCTTTTTAGACAAAAGATTTTATGTCTTTTACATTCTCTAATATATGTCCTGGTTTAAAAAGCATCTGAGCTTGGAAGCACTAACTCAGATCTCAAAAATAGTGTATATTTATAAATACACGCTGTGTACACAGTGAATAATAAATCCCAACTTTTAAAATAGTGTTTTCTAAAGCAAATACTATATTCTGATGTGTTTACCAATAGTAATCCCAGAACAAGCTTTGGTGTTCTTTACAAAAGTGAATTTACAGTCACTTTTTTGAAAAGAAAGCATTTTAGACCGTTCATATCAGCTGTTAGGTAAAATGAGAAGCTGTTTAATGCCTTTCTGAGATTGTAAAAAATGGTAATTTTTACATGCCTATTTGAAATGCATGATGCAAAAAAGACTCTTAACCTTTCAAATACATATATTGTACAGTAAGAAGTAAGTGAAATAAAGAAAATGTATTAAATGGGGTGCTTCTCCCTGGCAAGTCACTAGCCTTATACAAGTAAACTCTGCAGCCTTCTCTGGGCCAGAACATGAGTTGAATAGTTGCAATAAGAAGAGAGAATCAGATGCTATTTCAAGGCATTAAGCAAAGTGTAGATGTTTAATACAGGTAACTCAGCTGTGCATTTGGTTAATATGGAAATAATTATTATAATGTAGCACTTCATTATTTTTAATGCATTAAATGGAGATTTTTATATGATGCCTTTACAAAGCAGACAGTTCTCTTGCATAATAGATAACTAAAGTACACAAAAATTACAATAAGTACAGAAAGGATGAAGGATCTTTTAAAAAGCAATATGTGTGATTTGATGATTAAGAATAGATACTAACACCCCCAAATGCTAAGCAAATAGGATTACAAACCACACTTTTCAGTGATTTAATCTCCTGTTTTATGGAAATGATTTTAAATCACTTCACTAGTGCCGTAAAGACTGAAATGCCTCCATATTTTGGATGACTGAAATATATATTTTCTAGTTATTTGCTTCATGCAGAGTGTGGGAAATGCTTATTCTGAAGCCCAGATGAAGCACCAACATGAGAAATGTTGTAAAGCATCTTATGTTGACTGGAGCTAATTAACTGCGATGCTCCGGTGTTGTTCTCAGTTTTAAGCAGGAACACAGAGCACAATACCTTTTCTTTTGCAGTTCAATAGATTTGTGCTTATAAACAGATGAATTCAATATCCTTACAAATTTAACCCTTTTTTTCCTTAATATGTTCTTAGTAGGTACACTAGAAATATTTCCAATGACATGTTGCTTTTTATGTTTTAAAATAAAGTATAGTTTGATAAACTTGCTCTACTATTGTTCCCTGCTATAAGTACAGTGTACATGGGAAACATACTGCTTTATGATTTCTGAATCTGAGCTACGTTTTTTAAGATATGTATACAAAAAGACCCAAGCTTAGACATGGAAAGGGGGAGAAAGGGAAAAAAAAAAAAAAAAGTAGTGATTTATTTGCCCTTCTTCTCTCATATGCAGCCTAACCTTGAATCAGAAGCAAATGCTGTTATCCTATACATCCTACACTTACCTCTGTGTATCTGTGGAGATACATTCAGAATGTTAGAAGCTGCAACACTAAAAAGATGTTTTAGTGCTGTAGACGCAGGCATTTTGTTATTGTGCAAATCAGATTGTTTTAATATTGAAGATGTGTGAAATACATAAGCAATCATGATTTGCTTTTAGTTGATGCCACTGAAATTTTAATATCTAGAGAAAATTCAGTGCAGTATATTTTACCTAATAGTAAAACAAACCACCATTTCTAAATAATTTGGTTGAAAACATATTTCCCATTGGCTATGCACACAAATGCAACCCCCCAAAAAATCTGTGTAGTTTTCATCTGACTAGCTGCAAATTTACCCAACACCTCCTCATTCCACTTTATGAATCCTTTATGCTTATTGCAAAAGTGCCTTTTTATTTTTGCTACAAAGTTTCTTCATTCCTGCCCATACTGACTGTAAAAAGCAAAGTCAGAACAAGACATTCATCTAAAACTAGAGGTTATAAAAGAAGTCATCTAAAGATTTTAAATTCGAGAACAGATCAGCACTGCATCACGTAGGATGAAATGGGAGCTCTATCCCACTTGGAATCTACATCTTATGAGGCTGTATCTTGTGATCAGTCTGTTCTCACCGCTCTCACTGCCCCTCTGAGTTACCGTATTCTCCTGGTGGTTAGGAGGGCTGCAGGGACGGAAGGGACAGGCAGTTGGCTAAAACATGCAAAACCAAACTTCAGAGTTAAAATACCAGAGTGCAGGCTGTCAGGTGTTGGACTGTGGAATAGATCAATCCCAGCTGAAATCCTATGTGTATTTTATGATAACAGTAGGTAGGAACTAGCTGCTCCCCCATCCTTTCTGTCCATCCCCTGTTATGCCCCTCAGGCAACCATGACTTATTCTCGGACCCCAATGAAATCACACTTCTATAAAGTGGAATTGGAGCTGAGAGGCCTCTTCAGGCTCAGGGTCAGTGAGAGCATACTACATCTTTTGTTTCTGTTACGCTTCTCCTGCTGCTTCTAGGGATTTGAGAGCAAAGAGGGGAAGGAGAGACTTGTGACTAAGATGTTAGCTGCACAGTTTCGCAGGCTGCTTTCTCATTCCCCATCATGTTACATCCTTCCAGCAGAGCCTCAAACCTGTTTCTTCATCAGCCTCTAACTCAGTTTTCTCGTTAGGGTAAAACTCTTTTTCTTACTCTTTTTCTCTGGTTGAAGCTGGGGGTGTTTCTGGGCACTGCAGTGAGATGATTAAGTGTACATCATCATCACCTTTGCACCAGAAGATGAGAAACATCACAAGCCCTATGTGTAACAGTGGTCATTTGCACAGTGGAGAAAACAGGAATCCGTGCCTGTTCTGATCAGTTTCTCAGTCTTTTTCAGTCTGCAGTGAAATCACACCTCATGGGAGGTTTCCACGCAGGTTAAGAAGATAATAGATACTGCTTGTAATAAATAAGTATTCAATCACCTATTTACATTAAATCCCTTTCTATGGTGTTAAATATTCAGAAAGAAGAATTCTCCGCTTCATGACAGCCAATATATTCCAGTTCTTCTATATCCTCCTGCCTCCCTTCTGTTTTCTCTGGCTTTTTGCTTTTCCTCTGTTTTGCCACCTCTTTCTCTGTGGCAGTTTAAATTCCCATTACTAACTCCTCCTTTTTTTTTTTTCCATCCTGTCTCCTTCCTCTCATTATCTACTAAGGTTTTGACAACATAGTACGTAAAATTGAAATTATCTCTGCAATAGGGAGAAAAAGTGTGCTCAGTTCCATGTTTTCTGAGGCATTGGCTAAGACTTCTGTGTTATATTTAAACTTTGTTGACTCTGAGAGTTGGAGGCATTTAAAAAATGTGACTGTGACTCCTGTACAGTCTATCATCTGGGTCATATCTCTAACATCTCAGGTCTCCAAACCATGTTTATCTAATTAACATGGGTCTAGTAATACTCTCCTTAAAGGAAAATAATACCTTTTTCATTATAAAACACCATGCATCTCTTTTCTAGAAATCCCCTTATTGGAAGTATTCTTGTGTAGCAGAGAGATCCAAAAGCAGCCTTCAAATCTTATTTAAATAATATTGTTCTGGATGTGAAGCTAGAATTAAATAAAAAAAAAAGTTACTGTGATTCTTAGTGTAATAGGCTAAAGTGAAAAACAAGATTCAGATTACTTTGGATTTCTCCTTTCCATGACTGTGTTGGGTCTGAAGAACCCCTTTTACTGGTGTTGTTAAAGGTTCTTTGCAGCAGCAAAGTAGATATCAAAGTAGATGTTTTGGCCCCAGTAAGCTCCTGGTACACCAATATTAACTGCCAGCAGAGCTGACACCTGTGCCTGCTCCCTCACTCTTTCCCTGCAGAAATGCTTAGATTGGAAGATACACAGAAGATACATAAGGAGCAGAAAAGCAGGGCAGCTGTGGTAGTGAGCAAGAGAAGTATTCATTCATTCTAGCAATAGACGGGTGGTGAAAGCTCTCTGAAGGCCTCTCCCTCTTGGTTTGCTTACCCAAAGAGCCCAGACTATCTGTAGCTTGGATAGAGACTATGAAAGACAAGTTGCCTTGTGTCTCTGTCATGTGCCTGATTCTCCAAGTAGATCAAGACCAGGATAGGGCTTGTCTGAGGATTGAGTACTGCAGCCCTGTAACAACTGATTAGGGGGGGCACTATGGATTTATGTGGGTTTTTTTAGTGTGGACTTTTTGGTGGCAGTTAGGGGTTCGGTACCTTCATGTGCCCATGGCATGGCAAGTTTGGGTTGTTTTGTTGAGAAACCCATGTTTGGTGCCTGGGATTGGAAAGACACCAGAATTTCAACACTGTGAAATACAGGTGACTGGTAATGATGGACTTGTCAATAGAACACACTGAGGTGAGAAAGTAATGCATCTTCCTGGGAAGGGAGTTGGCTGGGAATTGATTCACTGGCTTGTTGACCCTACTCATATGATAGATGACACAGTTAAGTACAGAGAAGCAATGTCCCCATGCATATTGAACATTAACACAGGGACAGAAGTATTTTTCTTCAACTGAAACATTTGTTTCTATTCACTGTTTCAGAGTTTTATAAGAGTAAAAACTTTGCAGAGTTATATGTAGAATTCAAGTTGGGTATAGCAGATCTCAGGCTACCACTGTTAAATTTGTAATTCGGTTGTCAATATTCATGATCGCCAGTAATACCTTTTCTGAACAGAAGCATATTGAATCCTTGATTCAAGGATTCAAGGACAAGGAGGCTTTGGTCTACAATTCCTCAGAGTCAAAGAAATTGAGACATGAAAGGGCTGGGTGCATTTCTTGTCTTACTGCCTGCACACAGCAGGACACCATTTGTCACCCAGTAATTTCTACATCAGGGTTCTGTCCATGCTCCATAAAGACCTACACCATTGAGTTAAACTGGTGAAGTATCTATCATACCACTCTTACTAACTAATCTATCATACCAGTATTAAAGATTTACACCTTATTTCAACTGGACATTACCTAGACTAAGCTTTCAGCTGTAAGGTGTCATTATGCTTTTTTTTTTTTCCTACTAAATTAAAAACACATCCAGTATAGGAAATCTTTTCTTAGTTACATGTAGACTGTGACTGTGTCATCTCGACCACTTTGCTACCGCCCTGGGAAAAAAACACACTTCATTGATTTTGTATACTAGAAAAGCCTTTCATATTCTTTAAATAAATGTAACTAAAATGTCACTTTTGGGATAGAAATGAAGTGCATAAGAGAGAATGAAATGGAAAGTACTAGTTGTATTTACAATGAATTAAAAAACAATACATTCCTAAGAGCAACACACAGGGAGAGAAAAGAGTTTGGATTGTGGCACATATTTTTGTTTCCAATTGCTATTTGAATTAAACAAGCAGGTATTGAGTCTTTGCACTATGAAAAAAACTTATAAAAGTGTGATTTTTCTTTTTCTTTAGGACATGTATTAACTATTCAGGATAACATTTGTATTGGTCAAAATGGTGATGTAGAGCTCGTGCTCTAAACCAAGGTAATAACAGCAACGAAGACATTAGAAATAAGAGCAAGAGCAGATATTTGGTTCTTATCAACATTGCTCACTGAGTCAACAAAGAAGAGTGTCTTCTCCAGGTCCCCCCACTCTCTGCAGCTTCTGGAAAAAAGGTTGAATTAGAAACTGCATGGGAAGATCATGGTGGAAGTGATTCCAAGGTACAAAGTATTGTGAGAAAGGGCAACCTTAACTTTAATGTAAAACCACAAAGAAAGTCGACCTATGGAATCTGCCTGTTTAAGAGTTCAGGAAAGGAGAGACCTTGAACTGCCAAATGCAAATCATGTCATGGATTAGTGGTATACAATTCATTGCCACGAGATACCCCTGGGAAAATCCAAGAAGTAATGAAGTTCAGAAAGCTAACAGATATAATTCAGAAAGCTCTCTTCTGAGCCAATTATTCTCTACTTACCCACTTTAGGTACCTTGTTTTCAAAGCAATAGGTAGAACTGTTGTCAGAGGAAAGGGTACTGAGTTACATGAGCTACTGCTCTGATTTGACTTTGTCTTTTCTATATAACCTCTTCTTTAAGCCTAACTCTTGCTTTATGAATAATGTTCTGGTATCTGTGAACTTTAGAATACTCACACCAACCCTGTTTCTTTCATGTACCTGCAGTGGTACCAGGATTATTGTCTAAACTGTAATATCCTCATACACCCCCTTGGGCGTTACCCCTTCATTAGAGACTGGTTTTTATTGCTGCAGCTCGTTTCTGGAAATGAGTGACCGAAGTTGTCCTCACTTCAGCCAGTAAAAGAGTCTAGACATACAACTTCCAGAATATGCCATCTCCCTTTCATTATTCCTCCAAGCTTTGGGACTAGTGTGCATTACAAAGCAAGGGGTTTTTTTTGCAAAGCAGACTCTGCTTTGCATTGTTCACTCATTTTCCTGACTGCTTTGAACTAGACTTGCCTGGATGAGACAAGACACGCAAAAAGAATGTGAATGCAAAAATATTTTTGAAATCTGTTGGCCTCTTTAGAGGCACTTACCTTGCACATTATTTGCCAAAATTCAGATTGTGACCGAGGCATATTTTTTTCTACTCAAAAATGTGGAAAAACAGACTCACTTCAGCACTCTGGGTACATTAGTTTAAAACTATCAGAAACAACGGTTGCCTACTGGAAAGTGAAGGATTACATATAATATGTTTCCATTATTTATATTGCTAGAGGATGTGGTTGTTTTGTGGTTTATGTCTTGTGAAGCAGTCTGGAGATCTGGCTTTGACTTAACTAAATTGTTCAATAAGAGAAACAGGAAAAAATAATGAAATGCTTTTGTCTCTGAAGTTTTCCTTTCTACGGACAAATCACTCACTGTTGCGTAAGAAATCACAGTGCATTGAATCTATAAGACAACACTAACCAGACCATGTTTTACTCTAGATAACAGATCTGTCCAAGTGGCAACAGACCTAGCAAAAAAGCAGTAAAACTCGTAGTTTGTCTTCTTCACTGCAACATATCTGGAACACATTAGACTTCAGTCACACAAATACAAAAAACAAACAAACAAAAACGGTAACAAAACAAAACCAACACGTGTTGTGTGTGCAGGTTTGTTGACAGGTTTTGTGACTGGTGCTCACTGGCTTCTGCAGCAGTCAATTCAGCTCTCACCTCTGAGCTTCCCTAAAATACTCACTAGAGGAGTGATGCAATTCCTTCTTCAGAAGCCAAGAAAACTTTTCAATTAACTTCAGCATAAGCAAAACAAGGCCATTTCTGGATGTTTTGAAGCCCTATCTCAAAATTTTCCACCAATCTGGTTTTCATGACACAAAGTCCACCTTTTTTTCTAGCTGGAAAGGTCTCTGCAACCTAGGAAATTGTTGGTTGCAGGTTACATTTCACTTTTCATATCAGAAGAGCCTGCAGGTATCTCTCAGCATAATTCAGAGACTCCTTTGCTCCATTCTGGATTTTAGCACATAATTTTTCTGCATTACTCTGTTGGAAAACCTGCCCTTCCTCAGTGACAGTGTACTGCCAATATGGCCCAAATATACTGTGAACTGAGTTCACTTGAGTACAGTCTGATCAGCTGCATCCTGTTTCTATTAAGGACTGGATAAGGATTCTTTGGAGAACTGGATTATTGTTCTTACCTTCCACACTGTTTTTGCAGAGCTTTGCACATGGTAGCAGTGCCATGTTTTGTTACTTTGTGCTTGCTTTTCATTCTTAGGGCAGCTCCTCTCATTATCCTAATCTGTCTTGAGATAATGCTAGAAGAAAATACTTGCTTCTCTCTGTTTTTTCCTTGTCTATAAGCATTTTTCAGTACATACATAGATTTACCAATATGTTGAGAAAAGTATCAGGTCTACCTGCTAGCTTTAGTCTTCTAATGCTTCTCTTGTCCTTGGTTCAGTCTCAGGCAAGAATAGTACTTACTGTACATTTGGGTTTCTTTTGTCAAAGGAGAAACTTTGCTATATTAACTTTGCCTTTAGTTCAGCTGTTTCTCCCTTCTCTTTTATGTGAATATCCCACATAGACACAATCACATGTGCTGCAATCAGGGGAAAGAGGAGGGGGAGCAGAGATACTGGGTGACTCTTGGACTGATACTCCCCAAAATCTTGTCATTCCATCACTCATTCATCCCTGTTCAAGCCTGATTTAAAACATATTAAGTTGTGGACTGAGTTGCTTTCATCTGTAAAACAGCATTTTAAGGCAAGAAGATTTACTCATTCTTTCAAACTGCAGGAAGAGAACATATTTGCCTGTATGACCCCATTAGATAAGAATAATTTTCCTAACATGAAGAACAGTTGATTTGGTGCATCATACATTCTGAAGAAAGTATCCTTGAATTTTACTATTTTAGTTTTTTAGAGCACTATTTGTTTGGTGAATGTGTCTCCACATTATAAGATAGGTCTGAAGAGCACTTTACTTTGCAGAAATATAGACTTACCACGGTAAATCTCAGGTTTTGTAAAGGAAAACTATGTCTGTGACTATAATTGAAAGGAAAAGACAAACTGTAAGTCACAGCAGGTGTAAGGAAGGAGTAAAAATCTGTTTAAAAATAAACCTGCAAGACTGCTGCGAAGTTGTAATTTCTGTTTAAAAAAAAAAAAAAAGGCTGTCTCGTATTCCTCTTGCAGCCCTGAAACAAAATTTTTAAAGTGATAATGCTAGAGTACTCCAACACTCCCTGTAAAGAAGTTTTCAGGTCAAACGGAGCAAGCCTAGTAGCAAAGTTGTGGAGCAGGATACACACAGGAGCTCTTGATGTTCCACTTAAGCACTCGATTCCACACTTAGCATCAGGACAGAGACTTCTCAGAGAGTAACTAACTCACTTTTAAAAATGTGACTTTTTCTTCAGTGGTCACCATCGGCCTGAAATGTTCTGAGTAGTACAGACTGATGAGGCTAAAAAATGCAGTCAGTAATATTATTTTTTACTGATATTAGAGTGGACTTACAGAGGAAAAGAATGACAAAAGAGCAGTAGGTTATTGGTATCACTCTCTGTGGGTTATTGTGGGTTGTGAGAGGTGATAAAGATCTGTTTACTGTCAGCAAGGAAATGCAGGATAACTTTAAGAGGAGCAGTATCATTGCACCTGACCGGGTCAAGGTTATAATGGTGGTTGTTGGGCATATGTTGCTGCTATTAAACCTCTGTTAGCATGGAAGAATTTGATCCTATTCTGCTGAGAGCTGGAGGAGGTCTCGCATCGTAACTTCAGGGGGAACAGGATTGGGCACAGATAACACAGGATCCCAAAGGCAAATGTCTCACAGAGGGAGATTTTTTTCCTCAATTTTGTAGCAGAATGACTCCAAATTTTAAACCGTTTTTGAAGGTTTCAGGTTTGATTCACAGAGACCTGGTAAAGACTTTTTGAAAAGTGCTAATGAAGGGAGGAGAGGAGAGGAGAGGAGAGGAGAGGAGAGGAGAGGAGAGGAGAGGAGAGGAGAGGAGAGGAGAGGAG
>WTSP01005681.1:0-19993 GCA_025331215.1 Actenoides lindsayi | reverse complement strand
TTGTCCAGGGCTGTCCCAGGCTGCCCAGGGCAGTGGTGGAGTCCCCATGATCCCTGGAGGGGTTTCAAAGCCATGAAAATGTGGTGCTGATGGACATGGGTTAGTTGTGCCCCGGCAGTGCTGGGTTAATGGTTGGACTTGATGATCTTCAATGTCTTTTCCAACTCAAACGATTCTCCGATTCTATTCTACGACTCAGGCAGTGCCTCTGGCTTGTAGCAGCTTCAGATAACGACACCTGGCTGGTGGGGGACAGCTCGACAGGAGCCAAGCGCGGTGCCCATGGGAGAGGACCATCCTCCCGTGGCCAGCAGGGCTGTCCGGGGATGCTGGGCCCGGCTGTGGGTGGCAGGCACAGCCCCAGCCGCACAGCACCACGCGGCACCTCTCCTGCCACGTGGCTCTGGGGGCACCCACCTACCCAGTGGGCCGGGCCTCCTTAAGGGATTACACCATATTTACAGCAAATCACTACAGGAAAACGGGGCCCGAAACAGCGCGAGAGCAATTAGCCACTAACGAGTCTTCACAGATAAGGTACCGGACACTCGTTTCTCAGTTCAACTGCCATTGCCGCTGCAGCGTCAGCTACAGCAGCCAAGATCCACAAAACCCCCTTTATCAGCAAAATCAATCAGTGGCTGCCAATTGCCACGTCCGCGCTCTCGGGGCAGGGGAGAGCTCTGAAGAGGTCCTTGGAGAGGCTCTTGGGCCAGGCACGAGGATGAGGGACCCACCTCCAGCTCGGGCAAGCTTCTGAGGGTCGCAGGAGGAGAGCGTGCGGGAGGAGGGGGATGCTGCCCCACGGTCACGGGGTGCTGAGGGCTGCCGGGCCGGGCTCCTCTCTGACGAAGGCCCTGCTTTCTCCCGTGGCCGAGTCCCCTCGCCGGGCCTCGGTGCTCGGCCACGGGGCAGCTTTCCTGGCCAGCAGCGGGGTGCACCCGCGAGCAGGGATCGGGATGTGTTTTCCTCTCCCAACTGTTGTTTTCTTACCTCTCTGGTGCTTTTCCCTTTCTCCGCCTGTCCAACTCCCCTTCGAAGGCTGCACCAGCCGGCTCCCATGCTCCAATAAGCCCCGTTGCTCTGACAGCTCCCTACACCCGCTGCTAAGGCTGATGGTGGATGACAGCCAGGGGAGGCAGAAGCTGCATTTTAGGAGGAGATTCATCAAGCCTGTTTACTGTTTGCTGTGTCCCTCACGCAGAGCCTCTGGGATCTCCAGCACTGATGCACGCACGTGTCTGAAACACACTCCAGGGCCTCACCAGTACCAACGAGAAGAGGGAAGAGGCAGGAGCAGCCACAATGGCTCTCGGCCATGCCCGCACACGATCCACAGCGACCGAGAGCGGGGTGACACTCGAAGCCTTTTGCACCAGAACCACGTAAACCGCAGAGGGGGTCTTGCGTGGCAACGCCATCCCAACGAGAGCCCTGGCACTAGAGCTGCAGCAAACGGCAGCGCAGCCCTGGGAGGGACGGCACCAGCGGAAGGCAGGGCTGTGCCCAGAAACCACGTGCTGATGTGAGGGGCAGCCGACGATGCCCTCCCTGGGTAACCACGATGCCCTCCCTGGGTAACCACTGATCATTATTTCGCCTGCCCTGAATCACCGGCCGTTCCTGCCCTCTCTGAGGGCAAGGCAGCCAAGGGGAGCAGGGCTGCCCTGCTGCCCCGCACTCCCCGGCTCTGAGCCGCTGCCCGGGATCAGGAAGGCTTTAACTGAGCTCTTTTCTCTGCCTCTGCCATAGCAGACCCACGGCCTCCCAATCCTCTCAGCGAGCTTTGCCTGCCTTGAATGAGATCAGGAGGCCAAGCCACTTCTGTGTCCAACAGATGGTAACTAAATCTAATCCAGGAACCCTGCCACGGTCCCGGGCAGCAGTGGAGGAAGCAGAGCCCTGCAGAGCCTTGTGAGTCCCCCTCAGGTGAGGAGCTCAGGGCCTCCTCAGCACTACAAAAGCTTTGGCAATCTCGCTCTTCCCCAGCTCCCCCCCACAGAGTTCAGGGAGATGTTCCCAGAGAAAAAAGCTGATGCTTTAACTCCTGCAGTCCCGACACCGGCCCTGCCCACCGTGGCCCTGCCGTGCTGCCCACGGGCGAAGGACGCTCCGTGGCAATCGTGTCACACGACTCCAGGCCCCACGTGCTGGGGACCTCAGCACTCTCCACTCAAGGGCTTTCCAGCTCTGCTCACCCTGCCCGTACCCTCACAGTTCACAACCAGGAGTAAATCCCACTCACTGCATCCTCCTGACCTGCTGCTTCTTCTCCAGACCTGGCCAGAGATATCCAGCCATGAGGAACATTCAGAGTGGTCCACAAAAACTGAACTTTCACCACTCACGAGTTACCCGGCACCAACCCCCTGAGGAGCACTGCACAGGGAGCACCGCAGGACACCTGGGCTTTCCAGCACTGGAGCCTCCCATCACACCTCCCTTCCAAAAGCAGCAGGACAGACTTCCCAGACTGCGAGCCGATCCCGAGACACGCGTGCCTGCAGGAGGGCTCTGCTCTGAAGTTCTCATGATGCTGCTGTTGCCTGTTCAGCTCCTGCCGTGCTGGGTGCTCAGCACAGCAGGATGGAGACAGGGAGGGAGCGGAGCAGGGAACCTGCTGGGTTCCCACTGGAACACCCAGCACACACAGCCTGCTGAGCTTCAGCCAGCGCTTCTATTTCCTCCCTGGAAACTGCCTTCTCTCTTACCTGACTGTGCCTGTTTACAGTGGAAAAGTCTGGCCCTGGAGCCTCCAAAAGGAGAGAAGAATGACTTAGTTGATATCTCGTGGTCCCACCGACTTCTCTGCTAATTAAGCAACTTGCACTGCGCACGCTACCAACTCGTTTGTAATTAAAACCAGAACTAAGAGTGCATCGATGACAGCTAGGCCTGCAGCCCAGCTGATGTGGTGGTTTCCAAAACCTGCTCACGATGGTCTCTGATGGGAGGGGACAGAAGACGAAGGGTCTTACCTTGGCCTTGCCCGTGCTCTGCAGGATGTGCACCAGCGCAGACGCCATCTCCTCTTTGTTCTTCACGCTCAGCGAGGGCTCCAGCATCGAGCACAGCACCATGTAATTGTTAGTGATGTACTCGGCAAACTCCTTGTACATCTCCATGGGAAGGATGCTCATGCTCTGGTAGCGCGACTTGATGCGGATCATGGGCCCCGGGGACTTGCCCTTGCCGGGGTTGGGGCTGACCACTGGGTACCATTTCTCTACGAACTGCCGGCCGGTGACAGAGCTGACGGGGATGTTCACTTGCCCAATGAAATTGGTCTTGTCCTTCTTTTTCTTCTTGTCAGTCTCTTTGTATAAGTGCACCGTAATGTTTTTGAGCGACGGAAGGTTATTAAATTCAAAGTGCTCCCCCCAAAATACATTATCAGTTTTCAATTTACAGGTAGTTCGTGCATAAAGAACGTCATCCAGGCATAATTCACACAAGTACTTTTTCTTAGCTGGCAGATCCTTGGCTTCAATAATCCATAACTTTAACATATTCTCTACTCTTCTGCTGTTGTCCTGAAAAAAAGATGCAAAGAAAAAAAAAAAGGTCAATAAATAACCCACAAAGCCAAGCAAAACAAAACTGCAGATATGAGTTAATTATTTCGGATGTGCTAAATGAGCAGAGGCTTAATTATATTTTATTTTAAGGAAATCCTGGCTCTCAGGAATTTGCATAATAACACTACTTATGTTAATTTTCCAAGTATGACCGTGCTCTCCATGTCTGTTGGTGCCAATTAATATAAGGAACAAGGAAGATAAAACCCCTCCAAATGATAAATGTACCATTTCCCATTGACTGCCAAGAGGGCCTCAGAAGAAGCTGAAAGAACCTCACCGATCATTAACGGCTTTCACAAAACAGAAGCTCTGCTACAGGTATCTCACCAGCACCTCCCCATCCAGCACCGCTGCTTTAGAGCGGCACCGGAGCTGTAACAGAGCAAGGACAAAGGGATCTGAACACACACCCAGGGACCACCTCACCCATGGCTGGAACACAACCACCTCTGCCAGGGAAAGAGGCGTTTACAAAACCTCACGGTGTTTGAGGGCAGGAGTCCAGAGCACCCAACTGAAACATTGAGAGGAACTGTGGGAGACAGACTGAGCCCCACAGGAGAATCGTTACAATTCAGAAACAGAAATTTGGCTTGGATCTCCTTTAAACAACAACGGAGCAAAGAGCACTGTGGATCTGTCCAGTTCTGGACTCCCCGGTTCAAAAGGGACAGGGCAATACTAGAGAGAGTCCAAGGGAGGCTGTGAGGATGATGAAGGGGCTGGAACATCTCTCTGATGAGGAAAGGCTGAGAGCCCTGGGGCTGTTCAGCCTGGAAAAGAGAAGCCTGAGAGGGGATCTTATGAATGTTTACAAATCTCTGCAGGGTGGGTGTCAAGGAGAAGGAGCCAGGCTCTTGTCAGTAGTGCCCTGGGATAGAACGAGGGGCAGTGGTCACAAACTGGAACACAGGGATTTCCACCTCAACATGAGGAAGAACTTCTTTCCTGTGAGAGTGATGGAGCCTGGAACAGGCTGCCCAGGGAGGCTGTGGAGTCTCCTTCTCTGGAGAGATTCCAAACCTGCCTAGATCTGTTCCTGGTTGGCCTGCCCTGGGTGACCCTGCTCTGGCAGGGGGGTTGGACTCAATGATCTCCAGAGGTCCATTCTATCATTCTATGAACTTTTAAGAGCTCCTCAGGGATGCTAACCTCATCCTGGAGGAATGTCCAGGGGCACTTGTTGCAGGAGTGACTTGAAAGATAAAGCACTGGTAGCTAAATCACTGCTGGGGATTCTGCAATGACCTGTTGGGTTTGGAAACACCTCACTGGAACAGCAACCACGCAGCTTACCCTGCTCAGCCCAGGAGTCTGGGCAGGAACATTGCTGCTGGAAGCCCACAATGGGGTACTGTAGGTTCAGGAAGTACACACAGGAACTATATGAGAACACTGAATTCTTCCTAGTAGAAATATCAAGTCCGATACTGAGACTTTATTGTCTATGAACCCAAAGATGGAAAGTTGGCCATCAGTTAATGGCATGTTGTGAGATGAGGGCACACTTCCAAATGAATTTCCACTGAACACTGCATCTCAAAGGCATAGTGACATGCTCAGCCCCAACTCACGTTCCCGGGACTTTTCTCACTGTGAGTGTGACCACACAGACCTTACACAGCTCCTTCAGATCATCACTGCCAGGCTGCTGCACCAGGAGAGCCCTGGACTCACTCAACTACACGTGCAGGAGCAAGCTGCTGGAGGCAGAAGTCCACCTCTCCCCTCTGTCGCTTCCCTTCTGATACCGAAGGAAATCTTTTACGCTGACATTTGGCACTGTACTGGGAACAATAAACTCTGACACAGAGGGCTCCTTCAGCATCCTGCCAGGCCTGGACCTAACCCGTATGCACAGTTATGTGGCTCTGATGCCAGGAACAAATTCTCAGGAGCCCATCATTTCTGTCTTCTCTGATCAGCAGAAAAAGACTTGTTGATTGAGCTCATCAGTTGCGCAATCCCGCAGCTGATTAGTCCTGATCAATCTTTGTTAGGTAACCCCACTGCGCAGAGGCAGAAGCAGCTGCAGGTTTTTATTTTAGGATGTACTTAGTCTCAGTGGGCCATAAACCCACATACTGGGTGTCCCTGCGTTCTGCTGAAGAGAAGGATTTGTTCTGGTAGATCCCAGAGGGGATGACTTTGCCACCTCAACTGACTGGAGCAGGCAAAGCTACGTTCCACCGTGGCCCCAGAGACCTCTCTGCGATGGGCACCTTGAGTTTCTCCATCACTAAAGCGGGCACCAGAGCACTACCAGAGTCAGGAGTGTGCTACGGGAACCCTTTAGACTACTCAGTCTTGTAACTTTGCTGGCAGCTCCCTGCCATCTGTCCCAGAACTTCTGGGAGGTGGAAAGTCCTATGTATCATCAGTAACAAAGGCAAGACCGATGATTCTTCAGGTCTGATCAATTCTTAGCAACAGCTGAAGCAGCATGTGCTGAGAGAAGAAATAATTGTCACTTGCTTGTAAATATAATTGTGGAAGAAAGCAATATGGAAAACAGCTGACCCACAGTTACACTTACTCACTAAAATGACAATACGTCCCCTGCTGCTACTATGCACTGGGCTATAAAATGTAATAACGAGGAACTGAACTATAACAGAGGCAATTCCTCAAAGCCACTACCTTATTTGGGTGCACGGCACGCCGCAGGTTTTCCATCCATTTATCTCGCTCTGCTGCAGAACGACACGAGAAGCACTTACTTCCTGATGAAGTCGTCACCTACAGGGAAAGGAACAGGATTATGTCTTGACCAGCACACTGCAGACTGTGATCTGGGGGGAGAGGGGGAGTTAGGAAAGATGCTAGTGGATTTTTTTGTTGTTGGTTTTTTTGTTGGTGTTTTTTTTTTTTAAAGTAAACAGCTTTACCCAAGCATGAAGCAACAGCCCCTAAGGCTAGTGGAAAAGCAGGGCAACTCTGTATGGTACAGAAATAATCATGGAAGCAAATTCCAATTACTTCTCCTCTTCCACACCAGAAAACACTAGATAATGGGCCCCATGCATGTGATGCTTTAAACCACCAAGTTCCACAACTGAGAAAGTGAAAATCCTTAGATGAACTAAAGATAAACTGCAACCACTTGGCATTTCTCCTGATTCAGTCCAAAGCTTGTGGCAGCAACAACCCACTCCTTGTTTTCAGCAGAAGATCAGGCCTGTTTCCTACCTTCCCCCTGGGTGTCCTGTTGCTTCTGAAGACCATGCTGTGAAGAACACGAGGACAAGCACATACACCCACTCCAGCTCACAGCCCAGCTGGGGCACTCCCATGCTCACAGCCCCCAGTCCCAAGCTGGGGAGAAGCAGGCTGGGGCTTCTGGACCTGAACATGGCCACTGAAGTGCTGCTGAGCCCTTCTCTCCTGCTTCCAGTACCACTCCAAGGGATCCTTCTGCAGCATCTGTGTGACTTTCTCTGGCCACTGTGATTTCACAGCCAGGTTCTGAAGCAGCACGCTCTCAGCAGTGACATTCCCAGCACTGCAAATGCCCCTCCTTCCTCACCACATCCCTGCTACCCTACTCAACCCTGTTGAGATCCCACGGGAGCAACCACTGCTCAGCAGCCCCAGGATGATAGGCACCAAACACTTCTTCCTTTCCACCACACCAAGCTTCCTTGGCATCAGTTACTGAGCCAAGGTCTAAAAGGCCAACAGTTCTGCGCATCTTCTCACATACACATATTCCTCAAGCCACTACCTCCTCCAGGCCCTGCTGGCAAGCTGACAGCCCATGACCGTGGTTCCAGAGCTCTGTCCTGCCCATGAAGCCCACCACCAGCTGCTCTGCCCTTCTCCGCATTCGCTGCTTTTGGTGATGTCCAGTAATGTTCTGTATGTGCATCTCTGCCTGCAGGCCAAGCAGACCTGGCTAGGACTTTAAATAACTCCCCTCTGAGCTTCACTGCTGCCAGTCTCAAGCTGCAGAATTATCTCTGAGTACTTTATCATCTCAGAGTGTTTGTGTTTACACACTGCACACTGGGTTATCTGCTTCTGGGAGACACAATCTCCTTTAATTTCATGTATCTCCCAGAAGCCTAACCTGTTCTTACAGCAGAGCTGGCTCTTGCTACGATCTGTCATTAGCCAACCTCAACCATCAGTTGAAAACATCCCTCCCTTGAACACAGACATCTTCTAACCAGGACAAAAAGAGAAGAGGCCCATCCTGTTTTTACACAGCAAATGCAAGAGTCTTCCAACCCTTGATGTCCCAGACACTCCCTCCTACAGGCATACACTCTTCCCTGCCCTTACAAGCTTTCATCCTCTGTCCTGTAAAATTCTGAGCACGAGTTATCTTCTATTGCCAGGAGAAGAAGATTCCATATGTAGTAGGCACAGCAGTATGATCTTTTCAGCATCCTTTCACTCCTCAGTGTATTCCCAGCTTCTTCAAAGCCTCCCATTCTAAATCTGGCCTGCTCCACCTCCTCTTTGCTGCTGCAGGTGCTCATGTGAACCTCTGTGCCCGAACCTCTGCAAACGGCACGAGAGATCCATCACTTGCCAGGCAGTGTCCATGGCGTGTCATCCCCAGGTCCGGCTCTGCCAGAAGCTCTGGCAGTTTTGCATCTTGATCCTTTTCTCAGTAAGAGCTGCAGCACCAGCAATCAAGCCGAGCACGGCCAGATGCCCACCTGGAAGCGACACCTGAAGAGAAGCAATGCTTCTCAGACAACGTTCCTCAGGCAAGAACCTAATTCAGCTGCAAAAGACTCAAGATCATCCATGTTCAAGGCCAAAACATCCAAGTCCTGACACTGCTGGTACAACCACACTGCCCTGCCTGTGTTACACAGCGGGAAGAACCCTCCCACCCACATCCTACGGTTCATGAAACTCAGTCCCCACCGATTGCTTAGAAATCAGTCAGTGAAGGTGGAACAGGCCAAACACACCTTCCAGTAAACAATGCCGTTAGTCCACTGCCTCAAAGGCTGTTTCTCACCTAGATTTTGGCTTAGCTCTTTTGTTTTGATGGGAGTTTGGTGTGCAAAAGCATTCGAAAACAATGTTCTCAGATCTAGAGAATGTGGCAGGCAACTTGGAAGCTCTTCCATAAAAATGAATTATGACTTCTTTGGTTGCTGTTCAAAGATGCTCTCTTAAAGACAAGTCCTCCGTGGTGACAAACATGGATCCCACAGCTCCCTAGAAGATTCATATCCAATCAGTGTGCAATTTAGCTGTCCTTCTATGGAATCTGCTAATTACCTGTCAGGTTTTTACCAGTTATCTGGCAAAACAGCTGGCTGGATATCTAAATTAGGTTGAATATCCAATACCATTTTTCACCACGCTTAAGTCAATGTATTGTCATGGAGTTATCATGATAAAATTTACAGTTCAATTCCAAAACAATTACTAATTAACTCATCACTCAAAACCTAAAAAAAGCTGTAACTGTCATCCTGAAGTGAGAGAAAGGGAAAACCCTCAGGTGACAGATGGGAAGCCCTCTTGATCTGATGGGAGCTGAAGGTCGTGTCAACCACATGTGACCAAAAATGCCATTTTCCCCAGATCTGCAATAACATCCCAGCTTTGAGCGCTGACCTAAACATCATATGGCATTAATGATCTTTGTGAGATATTAATTATCTTGATAAAGAGAGTATTCTGGTCTCATCAAGATTTTGGATATGCTAGAATACTATTAATGTACAGGATAAACTTAATTACTAAAACTCATTAATTTCTGAAATGTTACTTATTCGCATTCATTATCCACAGTCCTCGGATGAGTGATCTCATAAGTCTGATAAAATCCTGTCAGTTTAAGGATGTCTTAGGGATAGCAGGGCTTCCTCAAAGGGCACTTGAAGGAATCTGGCTGGAGTAACAACAGAAGATGACGACTGAGTTACTGAAGATGCTTCACTCAAAGCGTTCAAGAGGTTTTAGGGGGAAAATTTCAGGCTCCAGCCAGTAAATACCATCACAGCCACGTGCAGAAGGGGAAGCCAGCACTGGCCAGCCCCGCAGACCCGTCACGGCTGCTCCGGGCTTCTGAAGGGCCATGTGAGCACCAGCAAACATTTGTACAGCTAGACTAAATTTAGTGCGGCTAAATTTAACTCCACTGAATTCTCCCTTGCTCAGACAAGGCCAGGAGAAGACAACACGGTTTCAGTGGTGCTGGAGCAACTACGGTTTTCCTTTCTCCTGCTCCGCATCCTCTGGATACGTCCTGCAAGAGCCCAGGCATGAGCTGTGTGACAGGACGAGACTTGGGGTCTGCCAGGACGCTACCAGAGCCCATCAACCCCCACGCCCGGACTGGCCCGAGTCCTCAGCACCTCACAAACAGCCAGGATTAGGCTCGGGGAGGTCGGACTCCCAGTCCCCTTTACCAGACCAAGATGCCCACTGTACATTTAGCGCGCACAGCAGGTGCAGTGGCACTGGGTGGCTGTGCTGACTGGGAAGCCTTCTCAGGAGAAAGACCATGTTGAGTAACTTAAAAAAAAAAAAAGAAAAACACTGAAGAAAACCAGTATATACTGACTGCCAAAGGAAAAAAAAAAGAAAATTTCACAGCACTAAATAAGCAGCAAAGGGCAAAGGCAGCATCTGAAGGCTCTGCAGCACCGCGGGCCCTCCTGGCCCCCGGCACAGCCCGGCCCAGGGGAGCGGAGCCGAGGGGCCAAACACAGCACTTCCTCGTGCAGGGCGGTCGAGCTAAAGGGGAGAAACAATTGCACCGCACCTTCGGGCAGCCAGCCGCCTCCGAACCAGCCACTGGGTTTTTTTTTCCACTGCAGATGGCTTTGGCACCTCTCGCTTCTGTCTCCGTTTTGGGTGCGCTGCCAGTTCCCGCTCTGAACCTGCCCTCTCCGGCACCACTCCATCTGCAGCCGCGTCCGGCCCCAGCACCCTCCGCTCCGAGCCCCGCGGCTGCGGCAGGGCCGACGGCACTCTGCTCCCCGCCCCACCGGGGCCTGGCAGCACCGGCCGGCTGGGCACGGAAGCAGCTTCCGAGGCACCGTCCGCTGCCCGGCCACCCCACCGCAAGGAGAAGGTGCTTTAGAACCGGGCAAGGCTGCTGCTGCCCGGCAACAGCAACGCTCTGCTTCTCAATTTGAGACAGCAAACCTGGCTGCTCCCGACAGATCTGGCTGCTCCCTAGAGACCAGGTCTGCAGTAGCCTCAAAGAGCAAGGCCGAGGCACCGTTACCAACCAGCAACGCCTTCTCGATCCACTGTGCAGAAAATACCTTGGTTCCCCCCATCTCTGTGACTCTGGCAGGCCCTTCTTCCTGGACAGGGCTCCTCTTCCAGGACATCAGTTGAGCTTCTCACTCTCCAGTGTCCTCATACACAGCACTACCATGACTCTTGGCCATCACCTTCAGTTTTCCTTTCAGACTTGGGCAGACTTCAAGCAAAGCTTTCCCAGTTCCAGGCCACAGGAACCGCCACAGGTTTTACTGCTCTCTGCCGAGTTTCCAGTGACAGACGTGAGCCAGGCCTGGCCTGAACCCTCAGACAAAGCAGCGCTGAGGGACTGAGGGTCACAGGCCACAGACAGGACCCTCAGGACACAGCAACAACTGAAGGCAATGCCCAAGCACTGAGGAGGAGAAGATGCTGAGGAGGAGAAGATGCGTGTGCAGTTCTGTCGCTCAGGTTTCACTACTGCCCAAGGTGGAAAAGCTGGGGATAAAGCTGTCTGTGCCAATGCAGGCAGGGGGGCCAGCAGCAGCCACCCAGCCTGTCCCACTGCTCCTCTGCCCGGGAACAGGCACTCTTCAGGCTGATCCCTGCACTACCCAGAGCTGCTGCTAACCCTCTGCTTCCACCAGCCGCACTCAAGCACGCGGCAGATCATGGTCACCAGGGATCCCCGGAGATCCACAAACTCATTTCGGTGCCAACCTCACTCCAAATTTGCAAGAGGCTCTCTGGAGATACAAGACCAACAGAACAATATGCCATTTAGCTCTCACCTCGGTCCTTCCCGACGGAGCTTGCTGATGAGTAACATCAGTTACAAATCAATGTCCCTTTTGTTTTCTGGCATTCTTCCTTTCCTCTGCAGGATTTGCTCAACAGCAATTAACACGGTCTCTCTTTTTTTTCCTGTATGACTCTTCTTTATCCAATTCGCTTAAAAATAAAATTTTCTTCCTCCTTACAAGTGCACGACTTGTGTCATTTCCCTCTCAGTCAACTTTCTACAAGTACTGTTCACATCCCTTCCTCTGCTCTTGTGCGCCGAACAGAATTGGTAAACAACTCATATTATGGATGTCACATCTATTTTCCATCTAGCTCCATTTTATCTTTCTTGAGTGGAATGTAACAGAGGCCATATAATTTACAAAACTGTTCTCCTCCTGACCTGCTGCACTTGCTCAATTCTACAGAGAATGAGCAGCACTGGAAAATTTATACCTCCACCCACTTCAGAGTTTATGTTTGAGGGTATTTTTTGTAAGACTGTTTTCATGTTACCTGCTTGTATTTTAAGAAATGGATCTTTTAACTCATTTCTTTCAAAGTGTGCTAATTTCAGTAAAAGAAAAAAAAAAAATCTTCATCTCTCCAGCCTGACTCCTCTTGGACACTGCCAAGGCCATTTTCACCTAGTGCTGCCCAGCCAAGGAAAGCCATTGGTCCCATCACCCCCAACAGTACCATCCAAGTGTGGATACACCATTTAGCTGCTCTTCTGTGTCCAAGTACCAACCAGTTACAGAGTCTTCACAGTAACACACAAGTACCAACCACCTTTTTACTGTAAGAAAACCATTTCCCAGTTCTGTGTCCAGCCACTGCCATAAGCAATAACACTTCGCCATCCAGGAGGCAGGATAAATGATTCCCAAGACACACTTCACTGAATTATCCAACTACAGACTGGTTTGTATGTGTCCTACCACCTCCTGCTCGTACAGACCTACCCACATGCCACAACAGATGTTAAAAAAAAAATTGAAATACTCACAGATTTTTCTCTTTACCCAAACAAGAGAAGCTTCAGTTTTCTAGACAAAGTCCTCAACACTCCCACTGACAACAGCAGGCTATCTTTGGGACCACGGATAGTATCTTTGTGAACACTTGAGTGGGGATTGGCACTTTCCGATATCTGTATGAACATAAACTACACATTTATGCTCTGCTAATACACAGCCTCGAGCGGTTCGGCACCTGTGCCAGCAGCAAGCTCTGCAGCGACAGGCAGTACAAGGCGGAGAGCTCGCTGCTCTGATTTTGTGGATGTGATCCTCCTTGGAAAGATGGGGAATCATTTTCTGCCTACGAAATGGCCTCTGTGTAGCAATTCAGAGCAGAAATGTTTTATAACAGCGAGAGCCCAAGATGCAAGCCCACACCTGGATGCCCGGTCAGCCCCACTGAGTCAGGAAGGACAGAAAGGTTCCTCACCTCAAAGCAATAGTCCTGTCCCAGGATGCTACTGTGGACTGGCTTGATGACCACTTCTTCCTCCATGCTGAGATCCAGAGCCTCCACGGCACTACTGGGACTGAGCAAAGACTCGTGGGAGCGTGATTCTTTCAGCCTCGGCATTAGATGGGATCTAGAGGAAAAAACAGAACGGCATCAGTGGGTGCTTTTCTTCCCAGAGAAATTATTCAGCCCATCTGTTTGCAACAACTCCAGAATATTCCCGGGAAGTTTTTGCCACAAGATAACCAAGGGCCCAGAACAGGAGTGACTGCTCCGTTGCCACCTTCAGTAAAAATGCTTTTTCCAAACTCCGATGCGGCCAGGGCTGCACTGGGAGAGGTCTGCAGGCTGCGGGTCTCTGCGTGGCTGAGAATGCCTCTACACGCCCATCCCAGCTGCTGTGTGAGACCTTCCAGGTGCCCTGCACTATGGGTACCCAGGAGATCCCATCAGCATCCCGCTTCATTCCCACTGCCGCTTCACAGCACCCAGTCCCTGCCGACAGAAGGAAATTACCTGCAAATGGGGACAGAACCTTCCCAAACCCCAGAGCCCTGTTCGCTCCCATCTCGGAGCGTGCCGGGGAGCAGCTGGCGCTGCCAGGCCAGAGGCCAGCCCTGGGCTCAGGTACCCGGCTCCCCACCCAAAGGTGACACCCGCAACCCGGGTGCAGCCGGCGCCCGGCTCCGCGCTCCGTCACCGATAACCCCGGGGCTCGTGTGCTCTCGCCGGTAGTTACACGCATCCCTGGGATGGGGACAGTGTGGAAAATAAAGCCATGATAGCCCTATCGATTGATCTAAATGCTCTGGAGTCCCACTGGCAGCATTTAGCAGCGGGGAGCCCACAGACAGCGAGCGGCACACCATTTTCCAGACAGCCAATACAATCAATGGTGCTGTAATTCTTAAAGCAAAACCAGGGAGCTCGGGGAGGAGGGGAGAAAGATAGCTAGGTACTCCCGGGGAAAACACAGCCAAACTATAAAGTGGCAAGGGAAAAAATAACTTGAGAGCAAAGGGAGCAGTTGCCTTTTCTATGGGCTGTACCATGTGAAATGCTCCTACGCCAGCCAGCTCACAAAAGCTCTGATCCTGGTAACTCTGACCTTTAAAAGCTCTAGCAAGCACTTTAGGGTCTTCCAAAGAGACCGCGTGTCCCTCTGCCTACAAAGAGAGTATGACGCCTTCTTCAAAGGCACGGAAGAACAGAAATAAGGGGTTTGAGAGATTCTCAGCGTGGTTTTTTTTTTATGAGCGAAACAACAATGTTCCCAGTATCCCCTCTGGTTGCTGTGTGTGTGTGTTGAGTTGTGTTGTTCTCTAGCATAAAGCTGACCAGAACACAGAGAAATGTCAACAGTGCATGCAAAATTCATAGCTCCCAGTGAATCACACGCCAAGCTGAATCCAGAAAACTGCCAAAGGAGCTTCTAAGATAAACAACAGTGGAAGATAAACAGGCGCTTCTCTACATCTGCCATTAAGAGGCAGCCACGGATGAAGCCCCGGGTGATAAGGGATGAGCCCGCGGCCAGGTTCTCCAGCTGAGCACGCTAAATGGGCAGCTCCAAGAGCTTCAGGCCACCCCTTCTCACCAGCAGCACTGCAGGAGAAGCAGCCTGGGGACACGCTGCCCGAGGGCACAGCCACAGCGCAGCCTCCAGACACTCCCCAGCATCTGCTGAGGTGACAGC
Source organism: Actenoides lindsayi (assembly GCA_025331215.1). Taxonomy (NCBI): domain Eukaryota; kingdom Metazoa; phylum Chordata; class Aves; order Coraciiformes; family Alcedinidae; genus Actenoides; species Actenoides lindsayi. The sequence goes on along the minus strand of WTSP01005681.1, from coordinate 5,269 downwards.
CAGGACCAGCTGTGGGGGTGGCTGCTCAGGAGTCCGCAGGAAAACAGCCTGTGACACCACAATCCTTCCTCCCAGGACAACCATCAGCCCTCATATGTTAAAAGCCCCGGGTGAGCAGAGTCCTGCGCAGGATCAGAAGCGGTGGCTTTAAAGCAAGAGGCTCTCCATCCCATTAGCCATTCTCTAAACTGCCCACTCACCCCGTATCTCTATGGTGAATAAATTGATCTTTAGGAACCGAGCACAGTCATTTCCCAGTACTTTGTGGCAATTTTACACTATTTTCACAGAAAAAGGGTCCATATCCTTTTCCTCTGAATGATACTGTAAATTAACTCTAATTCAGGCAGACAGATCAAGTTACCTGGGGATGCTGAGTGCAGAACTAATATCCAGCCACTGCTCACCAAGCCCCGGAACGCTCCAAACAAGGCCTTTGTGGTAAATTTTATTTCCATATTTTACAGATGAAATGAGAAAAGGGTAAGTGACCAAGCTGAGACTTGCATTCTTGCGTGGACAAACAGAAATACCGATAAACTGACCCCACAACTCAGGAACCGCGCGCTGTAACGCGCAGGGGTACGGCGCCGAACCAGACTGCTTCACGCTGCCCTAAGAATTTCTGTTAGAAGTCCAGTTTTCCTTGAAAACTACTGCAACTGGAAGGCCACGGGTGGGTGTGCAGATGTGCAATATGAAGAACTACCAAGGGGGAGTTTCTCAGGCCATATTATGTTCTCACCAGATTCAGCAAATGTGTATTTATATCCCTCCATACTCCGCCGCACGCCTCCGGGAATCCTAAAATTAATGGGACTTTTCTTAGGCGGGAGGTTATTTGTCAGGTTCTTGCTCAGCAGGACCCGCTCCCATGATGTCTTTTACTCCTGAACGGCTGATCAGATCCAACCCAGGTCAGCAACAGAAACATTTCTCACCAGATGCTGCACGGCACGGAGGGAGTGCTGCAGGTCTCAAACCAGCCCTAAAAGGCCCAGCAGCCGTCTGTGTATCGAGAGCTAAGTGGGGAGATGCCATTAATTAGAGCCTCTCGGTTGAAATCTCAGCAGAAAGGATGAGAGATCTCTCTGTCAGAGGCAGCCCTGGCAGAGCAGGATGAGTGCTGCCTGTGCAGAGCCTCCTCCCAGAGCGACCGGCCCCATTCCCTCCCCAGCACCCCAAAACTTGGCCCTGACCCTACAACACTTAACCCACAACAGCCTGGCACGGCTCAGGGGCTCTGCAAACGCCCCAGGCTGTGAGAAGGGCTCTACACATCACTAGCCTGCAAAGGACACTTGGTCTTTCCATTTCAATACCCTGTTCCAGAGCAGAGAGCATTTCTCATGTCCTTTGGTGAGCGACATGACATTTGCAGCGGGAGCCCATTTACCAGAAGATGTTTGCAAGTCCCTGTCGCAGCTCCCACAGATTTTCCTTCACATTAACAGTAAGAAAAAGGTCCTGCTAAGGCCATAAGCTGCCTTCCTGACTCGGAGGGCGAGGGCACTCTCCTCACTGCATCCATGGTGACAGAGGTACCAGAGTCCCCATTAACTCATGCTCTTCCCTGCCCAGTCAACCTCCAAATGGGCGAACTTGCTGGGAACACCATTTGCTTACTGGAGTCCAAGGTGACAGAGGTACCTTGTTCAAATTCATCTCTCCACCATGGCTTCTCAGGAGGCTGCCTGTGGGGCCATCCCATCTCCTGCTGCATAAGCCGGTTCCGTCCCAGCTTACAGGAGCTGATCAAATTCAGTTCCTACACCCTTGTTTTACCACAGTGGAAGGGCCAGCTGCCCAGAGACATCTCACAGCGGGAAACCCTCTTTCCGAACCGCACATTCAGTTCTTTTTGCCATGGGCCTTATTTTAATACCTTTCTACTCGCCTAAAGTTCAGTTGCAATGAAGGGGGAGAAAAATCTCATAAAAGACCACATTAGTTCTAAAGAGAAATAACATTACTGCTACCGGCGCTGACCTGGAGAGTCCTACAGAGAGGCAGCCAGTCTCTGGTTATTAAAGAGAGAGGTTTACTGCCCAAGAGCAACGAGCAAGGATTGTTGCTCTAAATAATGAAAGTCATACAACATTACCGTGCGAAGGGACACGATCCCCCTCTGCCTGCTTCCTGCACGGGCAGCCAGAATTAGGGACAGCAGGTCCTGTCAGGCTGTGACAGGACACCTCATCCAACCAGGACCTGGGGGAGCACAGCCAAGACTCTGCGGAGGCAGAGAAACAAGCAAGGAGGGACAATCTGTGCTCTCCTCACCAAACTCGAGGGCTGGATTTTGAGCGATGGAGGCAGCGACCGTCCGGCTGCAGCGCGCACGCAGCAGCTCTGCAGAAGGACTGGAGGGGCTTCCCGGGAGCCCCGGCCCCATGGTCTTTCAAGAACAAAGACGCTTTGCCAAGGTTAGGAGGAAGGTAAAAACGTAGGGCCTGCCTACATAGAGTTATTCTGGAATAGGTCTTGTGTGTTTCAACTCATGTGCTATTCCAGAATTGCTTTCTTGTGAGGACAAGCCCTCAAAGGGGCAACCCCATCAGTTTTCCTTTTAGAACCTCGCCTGCCTGAAACCACCCAGCTGCTGCTTCTGTGGTTTTATGGTGAAAATTCTCCTGGTATTTTTGAGAGACAGAAACAAGCAGGGGGAACCTGGCTGGGTAGCTGCAGAGAGATGGAGCAGACACAAAATGTAACACTGAAACACGGGGAAAAAAACAAGAAAGAGCCTTTCTTAAATCTCCTACTGTTGCACTCCGAGAACAGGAGCAGAGTGGGGAATTTGGAAGGAAGTCCAGGCACTAAGCTGAAGATGCCCCATTAACACCAGCTGCAGAGCTGGCCTTTTGCATCGTGAACGCCTCCCCGTTGCCAGAGGGATCCCATCTCCTAAATGACAGGTTTGATTCTGCGACACACGTCCTGGCCAGGGAACGTTCCCTGCGTGCGGCTTTCCAAGGGCTGGCAGCTCTTTTCTCCGGCCAGCTGGGCAGAGGGTCTCCAGGGCAGGCCTCACCCTCTCACCAGCACTCGTCCGCTGCGGGGGGTCCCTTGGGCACAAACGCAGCCGAACAGACAGCGAGATCCACGTGCAGCGTAGACAGAATCTAAATCTGCCTCCAGCCTGGGGATTAGGTTTTGTTCTGACTGAGAACAAAGTGGACAACTCCACCAAATTGATTTGCAACATCAGATGGAGGAAGGATTTTAGCAGTCGCAGATGGGAGCGCATCACACGCCGTCCCCTGCCAGCTTCACCACGGGCAGCGAAATCGGGAGCTCTGCTGCGCACGTGCTGTCCCACCCGAGGCTGCTGCTGGTCACAGACCGGGACCAGGCTCTTCTGCAGAGCCCAAACTGGTCCCAAGGCTGCATCTCTTCCCGCAGTAGATGCAAGCCAGGCTCTCTCACACAGCAGCTCCTCCCCAAGCCCTCTCCTTGCCTCAGAAGCAGCGCCTGCGTGACCCCCCCTGCCCCGTCCTGACTTCCCACTAACCTCCCGACCACTGCTAGGAGTTCTCATCCGTTCCTCCCCAGTGCCTCATCCTGCTTCAGTTTAACAAACAAATATGAAAGCGATGTTGTGGGAATAACCAAGAACAACAGCAGTAGAGGACCTGCACACTTCCCGAAGATGAGAGAACGTTGTTTTTTTTCCTGCAGGACATGAGACACGGACGAAGTCTCAGCGTGCAGCCAGCACACCCTTCTCCACGTTCTGCTGACCCGAACCTTCTCCTGCAGTTTTCCCAAGCCCAGCTGCTAACCTCTGCCCTGGCAGTGCCACGGTGGGCCAAAGTGGAGGGGGATGCTCTGCAGCCTTCGGGGCTCTCTGGGTGGCAGGGTGCTGGGAAACACCCCTCAGCGCACCCACTATGGGAAGCTGGTGTCACACGGTGCCCTCGCTAACGCAACACCTCCACTGAGCAACACGAAGGACATGTAATTAAACTCATTAACGCCTGCCCTTGTTTTTAGACTGTTCTCAGTTTTAACAGGCAGAAGACTTAATTACATTCAAAAGGCCTCTGTCAGCTCATACCAGATTCCAAATGTTGTTTTTGCCAGAGCAAACCCGAAGGATGATTTTAACCCGTGACGTTCACCTGAGCACAGGTACTTGTTTGTTCAACATGTCACTGCAAAGTTTGTCGCTGACAACCTGAAAGTCCAGCACAGCACGACCAGCAAGGACACCGACTGCATCTGTGATGTGCACAGCCAAGAAAAACGCATCAAAAGTGAGAGGCAAAAGGTGACCAGAAACATACTCGAATTTCAATAACCAAAAATGTTGTTAAGAAGCTAAGGAAGTAACTTTCGCCCTCCTTCCCAAGAGCGGAACATCGCTGCTATCTCGCTTTTAACAGAACTAGACACTTTATATCAAAATAATCATCGCATCAGCCTAAACCAGCACAAACAGTGCCCTATCTGCGGACATCCAACACAAAACAGCGGCCGCTGAACTACGGCTCCAATTCGGAGTTCAAGCCACAGCGCAGCCCTGGGAACTGCTGGTTCCCACCGCGCCGGCTCTCTGGAGGGAGCGGGGAGCGCAGAGCCCCCCAAACCTCCCGGGGGGCAGAGGCCAGCCCAGGGCGTACGACGCGGACCCCCAGCTCCCTGCCACCGCCCAGGGGTAGGAACCACTGAAGCACCGCGGTGCCGCTCCCCGGGTAGACCCGAGACCCCCGAGCTTCCAGCCAGGGTGGAGAGAACGGTTTGGATTTTTATCACCGAAATTTTGCTTAACCTAAGTCTGGAGGCAGAATCCGGACCAGAAGGAGAAAACCAAGGCAGGATCTCTCCTCCTGGATCCACCACCAGGAAAACGAAGCCCCATCTTCCACACTCCTGGCTCCAGAGCCCGGCCATGGGCGGCTGCCGGAGGCAGCGACGACGCTTTAATAAATAACGATGAAAACAAAATTCTCAACACGCGGAATCACGGCCGGGGCGCTGCTAAAAATAACCCCTCCGTGCCGAGGAGCGGGCTGCGGGCGAGCGGCGGGGCTGGGAACACGCAGCGGCCAGTCGCCAGCAGCCGCAGTGGCCGTAGCCCCGCTCCCCGGCACCCTCCCCTAACCCCCGGCCGTGCCCGGGGCTGCGAGACGCGGAGCGGGGACCTCCGCCGACCCCCCCCCCCCCCCCCCCCCGCCCCCCCCCCCCCCCCCCCCCCCCCGCCCCCCCCCCCCCCCCCCCCCCCCCGGCCCCGCCCCCCCCCCCCCCCCCCCCCCCCGCCCCCCCC
>WTSP01005680.1:5018-16259 GCA_025331215.1 Actenoides lindsayi | reverse complement strand
ATAACAATAAGCATATTCTTAATGTGAAAACGTAAGTGCAACAATCCCCTGTTTAAATTGTTAGCTACGTGCTAACACTAACAGGACCACAGAGGGGAATTATCTCCTGTTTGAGACATTTGGCACAATGCTGAGAACTACAAGGTGCTTTGGAAGCCGCAGAGGGAGGTCCAAACCACTGCCCCCCCCCAAAGCCTCTGGGGAAGAGCAAGGTTTCTCCAACAGAGCACAGCAACACCCTAGAAAGAGAAAGTGAAAATAACCCCAAAAGCCCTGGAATGTACCAAAACTACAAGGGGAAGTTAAGAAAAACCCATTTATGAAAGGGTTCAGAGAAGATCACCGCAAAGGGTGGAAAACACAAGGGAGTGAGAAAGTAGCTGTGTCTTCCTGAGCCACAGTCCCACGCACCTTCCCCTTTCTCGGACTGACACACATGCTCTGCTAGAGAGCCGTCGAGATGTTCCTCTGTGCCCAGCTATCTTCACAAAACATCTAGAAGAGTTTCTAGTTGCGTGTACTAAGAGGTCAGAAACGATTTACCCTTTACTGTATTCCGGAGAATTTTTGGTCCAGTCTTTCTGCACTGGCCGGTGTTTCACAGGAGACAAAAGCTCCCAACACCCCGAGGGAAGGGACTGACAAGCAGCAGGGTGGAGATGAGGGCAGATTATGGGTATAGGATCCCACTTCAAGCATGTACATTTCTGGATGGTGCAATTAAGGTTTTGTTTGTTGCTTCTTTTTATTGTAACTTTTTTTTTTTTAAAAAAGAGAGGATACAAAACACTAACTGAACACTTCCAGTGGACATTTGTATATAAATAAAGCAGCACTGCCTTCGGCCAGGGATCTGGAAAAGCCACAGCTGAGGTGCAGGCAGCAGCACTGTCCACGGGTGACATACCCAGGGTGCTTGGTGGTCACAAACACATGTTTTTATGGGCTAAGACAAGGGGATCTTGCCCAGAGAGACTTTATTTCTGTGGTGCCTAATACTACTTCAGCTTCCTAGTACGACTGTGGAACAGACCTTCTGCTTACAACTCCCACCACCTGGCCTGCTGGAAGAGCACAGCGCAGGGGTTTGAGCCCTACACTCGGTTCAGAGCTAAGCAAAGACACCCCGATACAGAGCCACAGTCTGCCCAAATCTAGGGCTGTGCTTTTACTACCACATGTTCCAGAAACAGAACTTTCTCCTGACAGTTAAAACAAAAAAAAACAAAAAAAAAAAGGGAGGGAGGTGTTAACTCCAATAGGTCTCTCAGCAAGTCCACTGCACAGCTGCCTGTACCATAAAGGCAAGGTGGGCAGCACAGGAGGAAGGATGAACATCTCAGAGCTGATCACTGCTCCAAGAAAGGTTTATGAAACTGCATCCCAGTCCTACCCCACTCCTTTCTGCACAGGCTCATACCCTGCTTTGATTCCCATGGTATCTGAGCTCTGCCCTGTTGCTGATGGTGCTGGCAGACTTTTGCTCCATCCTCCCCACAGAGGCACCGACACAGAGGAGGACTTCAGGGTTGGTTGGTTTGGGTTGTTTTTTTGTTGGGTTTGGGTGGGTTTTTTTAGGAAGCATGTTGACAGAACCATGTTCCATGTACAGGTGAGAAAGGGGGAGGGTCATAGTAGGCCACTGCTGTTCTTGACAGTCTTTCACTGCACCCCAAAAAGCCTCATCTCCTCCGGTGAGTTTCGTCCCTGCAAGACAGCAGTGATTGTTTAACCCTTTTGGATTGATCAGCCACCAGAAGTTTTCTAAGGAAAGCACGGACTCAAAAAGGTCAAGTGCATATACTGTTGTGTTGGATAGCTGGGCCTGCTTCTCCTAGCTTTTCCTCCAGAGATGTGTTGGAAGTAGTCCATGGGTCTCCAAAATTAAGCAAACAAGAAAAAAAAAATAAAGACCACAAACCAAGCTCCTCTGGCCCTCACTTCCTACAGGCCACAGCTGAAAGCTGCTGGATGCTAAAGACATAAAGGAGGGACCAAGGCTCCTGTGTGGGTTGTTTTGGCTCTTCAGGTCTGTGCCACTTGGAGTGCCTGGGCCTGGCACAGCCCAGGGTACCACCATGTATACTTCCCAGCTCAGGACCCAAAGTAGCCCAGCTCAGACCCAGTGCCACCCATAACACAGCCATGCAGCACCCAGAGCTGGGGTTGTGCCCAGCCACCACCTGCCCTGTCTCCAAGCACGGGCACAAAACAAACAGCGACAACACCCTGGGACGATCCAGCCATTTCAGGGCCTAGACATAAATACAGGGGCTGGGTCTTAAAACAGTGATGATTATCCCATCAAAATCTAGTACAGAGACAGGGAAGCTGCATGGTTATTAATGATATGCAGGCTGGAAGCTCCCAAGCATCTGGGTTCCACAGTGTCTCCACCTGACAGAGGACACCTTGCAGAGGAGGCTGGTAGGACAGCAGCAAGCCTTGGGTTTGCTCACATGTTTGGATTCATTCCTGCACTGCTGAAGAAGCCACTTGGCCGCACACGCACTCCCATTAAGCTGCTCTTACAAACCCACGAAGGGATGGTTCGAGCACACAGCCCCTGCTTTGTGCTGCTGAAGCTGCTGGCAGAGCAGACGGCACAAGATCTTTCGTCACTGTCAGAAACTTGGCTGGGCTGGCCACTTCCAACTCATCTGAGCGCATTATTCCCAAGTCCCGTCAGCCTGAGAACAATGTGCAAAGGAAGATGAGAACATCCCATTACAAACACAACAAAACACTGTTGACCAGCCAGGTGGCAAGAGATAGGGACACCTGCAACTCCCTAGTAAGTCGGGGGGTGATGGCAAGTGCAGAACCCTCCCTCAAGACTAGATCCAGCACCCGTGGCACTGAGTCAAGCATGACCACAGCTGCAAGCGAGGCCAAGGAAACCAACCTTCCATCCTTGAAGAAATGCGTCCAACAATGAGGCAACTACTAAATAACTGGAGATGTGGAGCAGTCAGGCACAGTCCAAAATGAAGCTTCATCAGTGCTAGCCCTCAGCCCCTGCCCAGTCTCAGCGTGGCCCCAGCACCCTCATTACTGGGCATTATGTACACCGGGTTTGTGCTGAGAAGCAGGATGGCCCCAATGACAACGCAGACACACACGATTCCTCCTCTCCGGGAGGCTTTGTATTTGAGGGGAAAGGCGTTTATTTCCTTAGTCCCTAACCGTATGCCTAAAAAGTGAAAGGTAAGATTAACGTTACACTCGCTGCAGCGAATCAACTTGACTCGCATCCCCGGGCCCTGGCCGTGAGCCATCAGACAGTCAAACAAGCAGCAGGGGTGCAATCAGAGCAGCTACAATCGGTGAGTCCCGTGAAGCGTGAAACATTAACAACAAGTTTACCATAGTCTGATTAAGCCAATCTGCCCGGGCGCAGCAGGGAGCGGGCCTGGGATACGCTGCGCTTGTGGCACAGCTGTCGACGACAGAAATGCCAGCCCAGGAACCCCGGCCACTGCCCCTGCCCGCAGAGGTACCAGCGGGGCAGGATGAAGGCAGCAGCACTGATGGAAGCGACGTCCTTGGCAGCAGTGGCGGGCTGAAGCATCAAACAGGGAGCTTGCTCGAGCGACCCTGAAGAGCCTCTCTGCAAGCTCCAAGCACTGGTAGGAGTTCACCCTGAAAAGAGGCCTTTCTAAACATCAGTGCGGCCCAGGCTCTCCCGAGCGTGGTTGCCAGCCCTGCCTTCACAGCCGAGATAAGAATGTCCCTAGGTGCAACAACTTGGCAAAAGTTTCTTTTTATATTCTGCCATTTGCCTCGTTAGCTTTCTCCAGCATTACCTCAGCTCCACGGCTCAGCATTTCTAACACCACACTGCTTCAAAGAGAGCAGGGTAACCACAACATCAGAGCAAAGGCAGCCGCAGATGTGGCTTGCAGCATTTAGGTGTGTGGCTGAGGTAGGGAACGTCCAGGAAGAGGCAGCGTGAACGTGGGCTGTCTACAAGAGGTCAAACTTCACCGGCTTCTCAAGCACAGCTTAGAGCAAAATGTACACACCCCCCCACATCTGCTTGAAGTCTCAGACCATGTTTTGATATCCGCTGAAAGGCCCAAGGGCCCTCTTGGGTCACGTGGCCCATACGACGTGCTCTGGGATGGTAGCCAGTTCAGCGACCCGAGGAACACACAAACATGATTCAAGCATTTCCTTCTGGGTCTCAAAAACTACCTCTTGCTCCCCCACTCCCTCCACTCCCAACATTTCCCATCAGCATGATGTGTTGGACAATTCACAACAAACTAGAAGGTGTGAGTCATTTAGAGCAGCTGCAGTTTTTGAATCCTGAGCTGAAGGACAGGAGGGAAGAGGAAAGGCAGAAGTGAAACAGGAAAAGACAGTTTCATCAGCTAAAAAACAAATTTGAAAAATAAAATCACTTTTTAGGGACTACAGAGATGAATAAGTGGCAAGCAGCAAAGTGTAGCCTGTTACAAGCCAGCAGTCTCAAGAAGATGCTGATATGAAGATCCCGGCAGATTAGAAAGCAAGTTGGGACCTCATACAGACTCTTACCAGCAGGACTGGCCAGGCCACTCTGAGCCAGGCAAGCCCTCCAAAATCTGCAGACTGTGTCCTTGAAACAAAGCCAACATGACCAAGCAGCCACCCAACTGGATACAAGAGGCTACCCAGAGGGCAGTTTCCAAAGGAAACACGCAACTGGGATGTTTCCTCCTCAGCTCCAGCAAAGCTGCTCTGTAAATGGCACAGCCTGATTTCAGCGTTTCTCGTCTCTGTCCTGCCTCACCCATCGCACCAGGACGTTCCTGAGCTCCTGTACCACACATGGCAGGGACCAACGGAGGCTGGCCAGGACAAGTCTTGGCTGCTGCAGCTGCAATTACACAGAGAGCATTCCTACAACCTTGCTCACCAGGCGCTGTCAGTGCCAAGGATGCCAGAAAGCTCACACAGGTAGAAGATGGCTTCCAGGTGGAGGGCAGGGCTGGAAAGCCTGGGGAACTATTTCTGCCTCCCAGCCCCAGAGCATCTCATGTAGCTGGGAGCCCAAGGAGACCGGATGTCCCCGGGGGGGAACTAAACTGAGGGGTCTCGGCATAATTCTTAAAAGCATAAACATTCTAAGTAAAAAAAAAAAATACTGCCACAGAACCACATTGTGTTTTTTTTATTGGCAGTCTCAGCCTGGAAGCCAAGAACATCTTGGGATTTGGGAAGGAGGTTATCCTCTTTGCTCTAAGCTAATGCCTTGAGGTCAAGGCCATGAGAGGCTTGTGCTCTGTCTGCACCATTTTCCAACAATAAGCTCTCACCTGCCCAACAAGGCTGTAAAAAGGAAGACTGTATGTATTTTGGAACCAAATCCTTAGAACACGAGTCTATTTTTTAACCTGCCTTGAAATAGAAATCGGCAGCATTCACAAAATGTCTTCTCCGAGGCCACTAATTTGCCATTCCCACTTCTGTAGACCTGCCTGCAAACTGTACTGTAGAGCAGTCCTCAAGCTGAGAGAGCAGCTGCCGAACACCCCAAAGCAGAAGGTGATGTTCTTGCACAGTATAAACAGGAAGCTGGAAATACTTCAGATCACAAAAAAAATAACACAAGAGCTCAAAAGGTCATCCCAGAGCATGCCCTAGCCACAAAATTTTATCATTCTGCCTTTATTACAGAAGGCTGCCATCTTTTTAATCAGTTGATAATTGGACCCTACATCGCTTCATCTGCAGTCTTTCTAAATAAAAGCCACTTATCCACCAAGCTTAAAACACAACCCATAAGGCCAGGAATGTTGAAGACCACATCTTTGACTTTCAGAAGAAAATGTTGAGACACTTCAAGCTTGAACATACGAGATGTACCTGAAAATGGTGTTGAACCTTAAGGAGTACTGGCATCCATGCTTTGAAAATTCAGCCTTTCCAGGCAGGTCTAGCTGGGTCCCCAGATAGGAAGTACTTTGAGTCACAAGAACTTTCCAAAACCCCTCAGTCCTATAGCTAACATTGCTGCTAAATCTGTTGCCTTCTGCTCCAGAAACATCTGTGCATTTACAGGATGAACATATACAACATTTTGTGACTTGAAAGCAGAGAGCAGATAAATAAGCCACAATATGCCAATGTCTGTGAGTCATTACTTGCCAGGCTCAGAACATTATCATCTTGATAGCTCCGAGTTCCCCAGTGTCCCTCAGCCTGTTCAGGAGTGTCTAGACCCAAAAGGTCACCCATCAGCTCAGCCATCACACTGTGGACCCATCAGTAACGCTGAGGTAAATGGGTATAAAAACGACAAGGTAGAGGATGGCTTGGCTAGTTTGACACTACAGCCATGTAGTAGACCACAGGCAGCCAAACACACACTTCACTGACAGCACTTGAGGCATAACTGGATCTGTGTGTGAAGGAAGTTAATCTTAATCACCAGTGAAAACAAAAGTTGCTTCTGTAGTTGTCCTCTCCAGCATCTGACACAGCTGACTCAGCTAAAACCACATGTGCAAAAAACAATCAGCAATAAAGACAGGGAGAAGTTTTCCTAGCAGTCAACTTCCACCACTGCCTCCTAACCATGGATCACAGCAAAAACCCACACTGCCTCCAACAGCTGCTTTTGACCCTCACTTTGCCCAAGGGCAAAGCATCACATAAATCGGTGCAAAGCAAGGCAAGAGTTACCTTCAACCGGGAGAGGTCAACATCCCTGACTCACACAGATGTCCCCATGAGCACTGCTGGAGCTGTAAAACATGACCCCCATGGATCATATGACACTGTCCTTCTCTAGAGACTTTTCTGTTTCTTTTGCAGGCAAGGCATCACGGCAGTTTTAGTTTTAAGCCCAGCACCACTCATTTCAACTGGTCTACGGGAAGGGTGAAGAAAAGCAGTGTCCTTTCACGCACAACTCAGTCACCCACTCAGAAAACTGCTCAGGCACAGAGCTTACATCTCAAGAGATTTGCACTATATATGCTCCCTTTCCCCAGACTCATCTCAATGGTGAGCATCATCTTTGGCTTTGATCTGTGTATTTCAGCTTTTTAGGGCATTTTATACTACACAAAACTCTTGGTTCTCTGCTAAATAGAAGCCTAAATCCCTTGCCCAGTTCAGTAGCTTCTCTGCAGAGAGCTGGCAGGTCCACTTTGGGGTTCTGGGTGCCTTTCAGGAACCATGGCACCCTGGATCTCAGATGCCTCAGGAGCATTTCTAAGCTCTCAGTTCCAGACTGTGGTGAATAAGCTCACATAGCAGCTCCAGAGAGACAGACAGGCAGCGGGGCACCGAGATAATTCCAAGTGTCAGCTCTCCCAGATTTTCTCCTTCAGCTTAACCCTAAAAGAAAATGTAGCAAAATACAAGGGACACAGGATTCCAAAAGAGAGCTCTCAATGCCCCTCTGGTCCAAGCTCATGCACCAGCTCAGTTGGGTGACTGGTTTACACAAGGCTGACTCCTGAAAGCCTGACACCCATGCAGCAGAAGATGCCAAGTGCCAAAAAAACCCAAACCAATACAAAAACTCAAACCACAAAGCTACAAACAACAAACCAACAACAGATAAAAAAAAAGGTTCCAGTTCCTCTCAAAGCCCCATGGTGCGGTTTTACACCGTAAGGACCCAAAGTCATTTGGAGGAACATGCATCTCTGGTGAGAATAAGCAGAAGACAGACACCTTCAGAGCTGACACTTTCTTTTCAGCCTTTGGGTGACTAGAGCCAAGACTGAGACTTCTCTGAGGCTTGTAGCTGAACCAGAGCTGCAGCTGGAAGGATGGACCACATCCTATTGTCCATGCACACAAGAACAAGCCAGGTTTTATTCATCCAGATCAGATACCAAGAGAAGAAAAGCTCCAGCAGGATGGGCCTCAAGGGCAGCCTCCCAAGACTTGCTGGAAACCTGGCCAGCTGCTGCACTGGAAGCTGAAGGTGTCTGAACTGATCCTGCAATCAGCTCTGATTCTTGCACAGATTCCCACCAGCTTCCTTATTCCTAGAAAGGTAGCTGCTAGGACTCCTGCCTGCCACCCATTCAGCTGCTGTCAGCACTGCAAATCTGCTCTCTGAGAGCAACCTTCCTCTACCTGACCAACTGACAACACCTTGCTTTGTTTCAACACCCCTTTTCTTTGCTCCACCCCCGGGGTACACGCTCCTCTATCCCCTCACTTCCTGCACTTAACGTTCTCCAGGTTTATTAGCCAGCTCTGGAGAACACCAGCTATGAAAACTGGGCTCAAATCAGTTAAACCTTTACATCCATCTACAGGAGAATCACAAACAGTCAAGCTGCAGCACTAACAATACACATCCCCCTTCCTGTCACAGCCTTGTGCTGGCACGCGGCCCTTAGAACAACTAGAGATTTCAAACACTGGCATAAGAGGGTAATAATAAGTCCCTGGCCTCTGGGGCCAGATGGGCAGGGAGGCAGAGCTCCCAGCATCAACCTGGAGCAGACTGCTTTATAGCATCTTCTCCCGCAGCTCACGTGCATCGCGCAGCACGAGGAAGAAGCAGGCTGGGAGCCTATTAGATGCCTCCTCTCTGAGAGCACAAAACGAGCTCCAAGTCAGAAGTAAAATTCTTGCTTTGGGAGCTAAATCACCTTTAGGTGACATTGTGTACTTACAGCTTCTTAAGAAAAAAAAAAAAGAATTAAAATCAGGATTTAACAAGTTTACCTGTTATGTGGCCAGAGCTGATGGTCCAGGCAATGCCAGCTGCCTGGAGTCCCAGGTAATCGCAGCAGGAGGCAAACCTGCCTTTTCCATCTTGTATCAGGGATGTGAGGAACACAAGCAGGGCTGTGCAGCCCTAGACAACGGCCCAGTGCCTCCGGTGCTGTACATACAGTCAGGAGAGCCCTATTTCTTCCCAACACCAACTTCCTTTGGAAACCTGGCGCTGCCTGAACCACCCGCATGAGAGCACGGCTCTGGGAACGGCAACAAAAACAACCCACACCCTGGTGGCTTGGAAAATTCCCAGGTCTTTCCCTGCTGTCCTCCATTGCCTCACCCCAGTCCCCAGCAGCACTACTAAAGGCTCCAGGATATCGCACATAAATAATTCCCATCCCACCAGCTAGCACCCCAATAATAAAACTAACTTGAACAGAAGGAGAAAAAAATTTCTTCATACCAGGATCCCACAAGTAATGTTTGCCATGCCCGTAAGAGACGCACAGAATAAGCTCAGGTGCTTTTGCAGTGCAAAACCGTTCTGCCATGCAGAGGGGGTGAAGTCTTCCATCCACACCAGGTAAGACTGCCTTGAGCCAGGCCAGTGCTTCCCCAGCCCACGTGTTGGGTCAGGAGTGACAATCCTTTGCAATGAACATTCCCTGCTGGGGCACGCTCCAGCCTCTTGTCCTGTCTGGCTGTACAGGGACAAAGCTATACAAACCATAATTTTTCAAGATGTTTCTGCGGGAAGGAAAAAACCCAAACAAACAAACAAAAAAACCCCAACAACCCTACCTCTCACTGTCATAAAATAGCCCTGTTTGCATAAACTTCCTTCATCACTTTGGTCCTGTTAGTTCTCGGGTCAGTCCTGCCGGTGCTTTTAAGGTAGACATGTGTCTAAGTGCCTTCAAATATTTGCTCATTTATGTCCTCCTTCCCCTTGGTCATCACTTACTGAGGGCCACATACTGAGCCCACATAACATTTCCTCTTAAATTAATTCCTCCAGATGCTGAGACCTGGTTCAGCAGAAGAGCTGAGAAAAGAACAAGCCATACCCATGTGGCCCACAGGAACTCTAAATGTTTTACTGCACACAGCTTTTTATATCTCCTTTGAAAAAAGAGAAGTGAGGAAGAGTAGCTCACTTGCAAACCCACTTCAACTTTCTGTCCTAAACAGCACTCACCGCAGCCAGGGCTGTCAAAACCAAAGGTCTGCCAACCTAAGCCTGAGTCAAAGAGATCTCACTGCTTTTATTTAGCTGACAGGGCACTGTGGCAGTGGCACCGTGTGTTGGCATTCAATTAAAATTAATTATCAGTTGAGTTTCTGGAGCCCAACACAAAATCCTGGGGCAGAGGCAGAAGGGCAGTGCCAGGCTGATCAGGCCTTCACCCACACCTTTCTCCCCAGGGGAAGTAACACTTCTAGCAAGCCTAATGTCACAAGGTGCCTGGGGTTACAGGGCAGATTTTATGAGCACTCAGGCCTAATTGGTCTCCTCTGCTCAATGCAAGGTTCAGGCAGCCTTGCCTTGCATCTCATATACAGAGCATGCTGCTGCACTCTCCTGCCAGCCCTGCTAAAAGTCTCTCCCAGCTGCAACACAGTGCCAAGGCCATACAGTGCTCACTCAAGCTGCATGGTATCTGTTCATGTACTGAGAAAGAAAACAGTAGGAAGGCTCCATTTCTTTTTTTTTTTTTTTTTTTAAAAAAAGAGGCAGTATAAATGAAGTGTCAAGGGACTTGCACAAGGTTACATCATGAGTCCCGTGGAGAAGCCAGCACTGGACGGTGAAGATGAAGCACCCCAACATACCACAAGCTCCAGGGACAGCAGCCCTGCTTTCCCAGTGGAAATTCCCTGCAATACAAGCCACCAGCAGCAGATTGGTAAGAATCTTGGTCACCGTTTTGGAGAAGGACCAAAGGATGACCCAGCAGTGAGTGCCACAACAGAAACTGGACCTAAACTTCTTGAGTTTTAAGGCAATTTACCCTCAGACTAGCCTCCTTCCTCAGTTCTTCGGCTTTCAACCAGCACCACGCAGGGAAGCAACAGTGAGCAAGTGGGAAGCCAGCCAGCCAGGGACACTCTGGGGAAGAGGATGAGGAAGCAGGGAGGGAATATGTTGCTTCATCCTATAAGTGATCATATTCATGTGAACTGGATATCTCTGTGAAAAGGAAAGCTTATCCTACTGCTTCTCCAAGCAGGGTTGTCCTTCTGCCCAGAGAGCACACAACTGGCCTCTCCTGCTCCTTGCAGCAGCAATCTCCAACTCCTGCCTGCTACACGCACACCCTCTGATGTTCCTCACGACCACAGGAAATTAAGGATTAATCAGAGTCCTGTGGTCACAGCAAACACAATGCTGTCTAAAACACACTGATTGCTCAGACAGCAGCAACGGCCGATGACTGATGTCTTAGCATGACAAATGGGGAAAGTCCCTCCCCCCCCCCCCCCCCCCCCCCCCCCCCCCCGCCCCCCCACCCAACACACCCACCCCCCCCCCTCCCCCCCCCCCCACACCCCCCCACC
>WTSP01005679.1:37075-47778 GCA_025331215.1 Actenoides lindsayi | reverse complement strand
GATATATATTTATAAAAAATATAATGATCATGCACTGATGAGTGGCATCAAAATCAGCAGTTCAAAGGAAGGTGGCAGAAGAGATGTAACAAAGACTTTTAATAGTCATTTCCATGCAATAGACTATTTCCTGTATTTTTTCTTTATCTCTACAGCAATTATTATTGATAGGCCCGTAAATAATTTGCTAATGAAAAAATTGCAAAAAGTTTTTTAGTTCTGAAAGAACTTGTGGAAGAAAAGAAGGGTGCTTTCTAGTAGTTGCTTATGTTTCTTTTTAAACAATGTCTTTAATTTTTGCTTGATTTTGTAGAGAGGAAAAATTTCATTCAGTATCTGCAAATACTAATTTCTTGTCTTTCTCACTTAGCCAACAACCATCTTCCCCTCTTGAAATACCAGATGTGGTATAATAACAAAGCAGTCCAGAGTGTTTTACTGTGGAAAACAGATGCTGAATAAAAAAAATACACCAAACATCTTATCTACAAATAAAGCAATAAAACCCAGCATACTCTAAACTACATACCGTATTACCTCCCTCAGCTTTCGAACTATTCATTTTTAAATGTAATGGTCCTGTACCATTAAGAATAGCAAAGACTCAGTAGCGCAGCTCTGAAGTACTCTCCAGCTAGCGGAGGTGTGGCTCAGTCTTCAAAGGATGTGCAGTTCTGTCTCTGATCATTCTTTCTTCTTTCAATGAACAAGCTGAAGTACAATACAACATGAGAGCCCTGCAAATCATCTGTACTCTGGAGACAAATTCTATTTGCAGTTCACACTACAGAGCAATCCAAGTCTGTGTGAGTGGCATAGAATATTTGCCTTGGATGAGGAGGATGCACTGAATACAGAGAATATCTGTATCATAAAAGAGGTAGAAGCTAGTATGGAAAAGACCTTACAGGAAGCTTAAATTCTTCACATTGATACAAACCCAATTCTAACATATACTTTTTTTAAAACAAACAAACCAAAACCAACAGAATGGATGAAGAATATTTTGTCAACACACCGCATAATGTGTGAATGTAATATGCAGAAATCAACTTGACTTCTAAGAATTACAGACACTCATGGGATCTGCTACTACCAGATGAAGCAGCTTTCTGAAATAGCATGGAACATGACTACAAATCATTGTTTATCTTCCGCCAGGCTATAAAAATACAAATTTATATTTTTCTATCATAGAGTTCCTGAAAAAGAGGAACCTTTATGTGGAAATCACAATGTCAGTGGTGTATTCTCTTTCAGAAAGAGTTAGCCTAATTTGGTGGTAATTGCTCTGACCTAAACACAATTATGTGGTGGATCGGTTCTAGTGAGAAATGCTTTGGTTTTAATCAAGTGATGAATGAAAAGTGCAGCAAAGGAAATTCTCATGTTTTACATGCATATCTCAAGATGAATCTGAAAGGGAGGTATATTAAGCTATTTTTGCTTGGATGCTTCTTTTATCCAACATGTTTTTGAGAGATCCATTTTTCATGCAACATTCTTGATCTATATAATCTAATATCTAAGTAGAATGGAAATACCATCAAAGCCAGTTTTTTGATGCACCACACTTGCAGATCTCCATTCTGTTCAGTACAAAGGACAAGAGTAACCAACAAAGGAAAATGGTAATTGGTGATACACATTTTGTACCAGATCAAGAGTTTTAATATAATCACAGCATCTTTGCTTACAGCAAAGCAATTTGGTCTGGGTGGACATGTCTCACTAAATCTCCTGTTCTGATACTTGTCTTCAGAAGATGGAATAAGTTCTCCTTTCATAAGATTATTATTAGTTATTGTATATGAATATAAATACTAAAACTTTTGTAAACCTTTCAAAATCTTAAGTCCATTTGGACCTCCTGTCTTGTGTCTTGTCTTCAGAGTCTTGGTAACTTTATAATTCCTCTTCTGGTTGAGGGCTGGGAATATATTTCAACTTAAAACATCCTATCTAAACCTTCCATAAAATACTGTAAAAGACTGCTCTGGGAAATACTTTGAACTAGTTACGAAGCTTAACTAAGAGTCTACAGTACTGTTTAAAGAGCAGTTACACAGTAAATGTAGAGTTACAAGCTACTGAGGTCTGCAAAGGAGAAAATCAACCAAAAGAATTAAAAAGACTGAAATGACATTGCATTTTAAATAGAATGACCAAATAAAAAAGAAACAAACCCAAACAAACAAAGCAAAACAAAAGCTGGGAGAGTCCTTCCTTTTCTTGGTTGAATATTATTTATGGACAAGTAAACACTGACTCAAACTGTGTGCAGTTCTGAACCTTACAATTTGAAAACAAGATAACCTGAATTCATCTAGAGGATGGCAGCCTAGCTGGTGGAAGGGCTGGAAGGCATGTCATGTGAGAACTGGATGTGGACTCTGGGTTTTTCTGGAGAAAAGGAGGCTGAGGGGTGACCTCACTGCTTTCTACAGTTTTCTGAGGTGTGAAGGTGGAGAGGGAGGTGCTAATATCTGGGGTGCAGTGACAGGATGCGTGGGAACATCTCAGAGATGTATCTGTCAAGGGGGGTTCAGACTTGACATCAGGAAGCATTTCTTTACCAGCAGGGTGGTCAAACACTGGGAACATGTTTCATAGAGAGGTGGTCACTGCCCCAAGCCTGACAGTGTTTCAGCAGCATTCGGGCAATGCTCTCCATAATACACTTTAATTTTTAATCAGCACTGAACTGATCAGGCAATTGGACTAGATGGTCATTGTAAGTCCCTTCAAACTATTCTCTCTTCTCTCTTCTCTTCTCTTCTCTTCTCTTCTCTTCTCTTCTCTTCTCTTCTCTTCTCTTCTCTTCTCTTCTCTTCTCTTCTTTCTCTCCTGTTCTGTTCCATTCTAAACCATTATTAATTTCCAGACATTTTGACCTCAATATATGCTATGCATTCTATCAACAAACAATAAAGTTAAATGAGGATTTTAGTAACACAGAGTAATGCAGCCTGGAAAGGGTCTCAGGAGGTCTCTAGTCCAACCTCTTCCTCAAGTCAGGGTCATCTGTGAGGTCAGACCAGATGGCCTAGGACTTCATCCACTTCGGGCTTGAGAACCTTGAAAGATGGAGACTGCATCTCCTCTGTGAACAACCTGGTCCAATCACAAACATGCCTTCATCATTTCTTTTACTTACTTAATAGATTTACATTTTGATTTCTAGAAACTTATTTAGGTTCACTTAACAGACCTAGAGCATTGCTAGCAAGTACTTTTCATTGCTGTCAAGGGTTAGAGGCTAGGCTGGCCACTAGACGAATGACAGATGCTCTCTATTAGCCCCTCTCCCTTCCCAAAGGAAGAGAGAAAGACAATAAAGGAGACAGACTTACAGATTGGAAAAGAAAACTAAAACAGCTTTAATGAAAAATAATAACAATAAAATGAAACTGTGGTATGTTGACCTTGGCTGAGCGCCAGGTGCCCACCAAGCTGCTCTTATCACTCCCTACCTCTCAACAAAACAAGGGGGAGAAAATAAGATGGAAAAAGACTCATGAATCAAGATAAAGACAGTTTAATGAAAGCAAAGCAAAGGCCACATGTGGAAGTGAAGAAAAAGAAAGATTGACTCTCTACTTCCCATCAGCAAGTGATGTCTGCATTCCCCTCCCTCCCAACCCTTCCCCCCTCTTTTCAATAGCTTTTGTTGTTGAGCCAACACCATATGGTATGGAATATCAGTTCAGTCAGTTTGGGTCAGCTGTCCCAGTTTTGTCCCCTCCCAAGATCCTGTCCATCCCATCCCACTGGGTGGAATGTTAGAAAAAAATACAAACCAGCCTTGTTGCTGTGCGAGCCCTGCCCAGCAGTAGCCACAACACAAGTGTGTTATCAACATCTTTTCAGATCTCAATGCAAAGCACAGCACTGGGAGGGCTGCTGTAGGGAAAATAAACTCCAGCTCAGTCAGACCCAATAAAGAAATATATACAAATATATACAAAATCAACATTGAACCCAATCCCCCCTAATGGCAATTCTATCACAGTCACTGCTGATGCTGTGGAGCAGGCACTGGGGTCCAGACTGGACTCAGCAGCAGATGGGAACCAGACTCAGGAGTTGGATTAGGGAACTGGATTCAGGAAAACATGGATCAGGATTGAAGGCAGAACAAAAAGATCCCTTCTTGGGCACTGGCCATTGAAGAAAAGAGCTTGACACTTGCGATCCCTCATCTCTGTGCTGAATATGCCGTATATGGGCTGGAATCCCTCGTTGGTCAGTTTAGGGTCACCTGTCCTGTCTGCTCCACTCCGCAGATGCAGCCTTTCACGTTCTGCACCCTTAACCTGTTAATAAGATTTATCAGTGACCTTGGTCTGCATGGGAGCAAGCACCTTCCTACAAACAAATCCTTGGCAGTAACCTAAATATGAAGCATTACCACTGCTAGAAGCAGACATTGTCTGTGAAAATAGGCTGTTACCTTCAGCAAGTACAGTTAGAAGGACTGAGCTGAAAAGTAAAATCAGTGAACAGAATTAGTTCTGTTCTCAAGCAAACAAGGACAGTTGCCTTCTCCTATACATGTGCATACTAAATGCACTGCTCCAAAACTTCACTTCTCTACCTATCTCAGTAAATTTTAATTTTTTAGTGTAGGACAGAGTGCATCTTTTTTGTTTGGTTTTATTTATTGCTTCAGTATGGTCTGAATCAGAGTTGGTACTAACTGAACATCTGTAAAACACAAAAAGCTCTGAAGCCAGAACCTTTTTCACATTCATTCCTGTGCTTACCAACTCTTTCAGGACACAAATTGAGCCTTGCTTAAGTAGTCATAATTCCTAGTGAAATTAGCTTAAGTAGGCAAAAAGTGAATTTGGTCCAAAAAGTAAATCAAGGGGTAATTTTTGCACTGAAGTTATTTTTTTAACTTGCTATATAAATATTCAAGGTGGGGTTTTATTAAAGGGAGTACTTCAGACATATCACTTAGGTTTTAAGTAAATTTTCACTATAGTTTCTTTTAACTTAGCCAAAGAGCCTTTAAAGATATGTTAAAAGAATACTAACCCTTTGGGTTCAGATGGCAAAAGTTGCTAAATTGTATGGCAATTGATAATATTCCTTCTTTTTTTTTTTTAATAGAAAAATATTCCAGTTTTAATGTTTACTTTTTTTAAGTGTAATGTTATGTTACTACTTCAACCATACCCCGCTCAGAATAGTTCTTCTCTTCCATCCCCATCTCTACACCCTAAATACTTGGTATTTTATCGTGAATGTGGTAATGGATTTCCAGCAAAATCCAGATTTTCAAACTAAGGGCTACAATCCTTAATAAGGCAAAATAAACTGATTATTTAATAAAAAAAAATATTTGCATCGTTGGTCTTTGGAATTAAATCCATGTGCACAAAACCAGAGAATTAAACACACTAAGTACCAGCAGTTGCTCAGCTTTCAGCCCTTGTGATATAGTAAGCACATTAATGCTCAATTCACCACAGCAGTTTCCAATGCACAAGCCTGGAATATTCAAAACCAAGGAAAAACAGTCTTTTGATAAAAGCTGTCAAAGGATAATAACTAAGGAAGAACTTACAGAGAAGCAAAGAAATTGAGCCATTTACAATTACTTTTTTCAATTGAGTTATATTGTCATTCTGATTGACTGCCAGTGATGCAAGAACCTACTGATGAACACAGCCATCGTAAGATGCTGGTACTTGATGTTCTGGTTAGGTAATGATGCAGACAAAATGGTCTGTAATGCTCTGTGGTTTTCTCTGTGTTGAAGTAACACTAAACAGTGTTAACCACATCTTAAGTGCGGCAAACAGAGCACAAGCACTGCACTTCAAAGTATCTTTATTCTATGTGTAAAATCTTGGATGACTGCAAAAAATAGCAAAACACCATAGTCAGTCTTGGGAAAATCTTAATGATACTGCTTGTTGCATAGAAAATAGAGAACTTTGCAAATTACTGGGTTTTAGGCAGAGGTAGGTTTATTTTCAAGTATTTGGTGTGGAATTCAGATACTGTGTTCAGGAGTTTTCAGAATCTGCCTTTCTTTTGGTACCTAGAAATTTAAAAGACAATTTTTGCACCATGTTAGTTCTGTCAATGCAATAGATGTTATTAAATATTACTGTTTATTAAATGTTAAAATAGTTGATTTGTGTGGGGAAAACTGCTAATCTGTAAATCCTATTTTATTTTAAACAGTTACTTAGCTAGAACATGTTATGATCATCCCCAAGCGTGTATTATCTCCTGAAGTCATTCACCACTGCTGCCTGCCCCCCTCGACTCCAGCCACCCCATAACCTCGGAAGTCCATCTCAGAGGCTAATTGACAATTCAGTTGACAGCAAGGAGGGGGGGAGTTGTGGGGGTAAGTTTGTGAAGGAGAAGTTGTGGGGAAGAGATTGGTGGGGGACAGTTGTGAAAATCCTGACCCACAGGATTTTATAGCCTCATTTTTACCGCAGGACAACATAGGAAGATGAAATTTGACTCAGGCTAAAATTACTATTGCACATGTCAACGTGAACCAACGAGAACCAAAGTCCCAGTTTGTGTACTCTAAGCAACACAGAGCATTATAATGACTCTGAATTACACTCCAGCTGCATTTTCTTACACTGCTGCTTGACAAGATGTGTTCTCCATGTTCTGAACTAAATCTGCTGATATAGTTCTTAGCACACTTCCATGAACTTGCAAACCAATGACTTGTAAGGGCTTGCAGAGCTGAAGAAGTAGTTAAAATTCCCTACAAAACCCTAGTTCTTTATGTACCTGGTTTTTGTTCTAGCAGAGAATTTCCATGAAATGTAAATTCCAGGTGCATCTGGGTGCATAATGAGAGGCTAATCTGGCTAGTCAGGGTGCATACCTGTTCCATTTTACTGGGACAGAATCATAGGCCTGCCATGGTCTGCAGGCCATGAGCAGTTTGGAGTCAGACAGTGCAGCTGACCTGAGTTGGCTCACATGTGTACCCCAGGCCATAAACGTTGTGCTTGGTATAAGGAGGGAAGCTAGCTGAAAAAGCCTCCTGCTTGGGCTCCTCCTGGGGCTCCTTTTCACTGTGCTCCTCTTCCATCTACTAATGACTCCCTTCCTGTTTGTTGTGACCTCTGTACATATGCTTGGTTTGTTGCAAGTAAAGAGAACTTTGTACAGTTCTGTATTCAACAGGCAAGGACTAGCCTAAACACTAACTACATCCTGGTACAACAAGATAAAACTAACAGCGAAAGAACTGAAGCCGATGAATACAACCCTTACCTGAATACCTTAAATGGTAAAAAAACCCTACTCTGAGAGACCATGAGATTGACCTAGAACCCCTAGAGACCATCTGAAGACTCCAAGAGGTGAACTGAGGTGATTTAATTATTATAATGAGTTTTGGGAAATGCTTTGAGTACATATGGCAATTCTGCAAAACAGGATGAACAGGGATGTTTCATGATTATGTAGGGAACAAAGCTGAACCAGCGCACCTGTTAGGAGGAATGATCACCTATGCACCCAGTGCCAAACAGAGCAATGACTGCTTTCTAATGCCAAACTGAGTGTTAGAGAGTTCCTCATTAACAAGGATTTGGTTACAGGCTGAGTAGGACTTTGTACACTTGATACTGGCATTGGTACTAGTTCGGCTGTTTCATTAAGTCTGTTTACATTTCAGTGCATGAGTCTCCTTTTCCTGATTTCCCCTTCTTGACTGGGTAGGGGCCATTGGGTGATAGAGTAACTGCTGGAGTTCCGCCCCAGATACAGACTAAACATAGGCAGTTTACCTATCACCCAATGTTTATTTGGAGTTTGACCTAAATATCTCACCCAAGAGAACCACAGACTTGTATATTTGAGAGTTTTGAAGGGCTGAAATTTTAATGGATGCATTCATCACATTGCTCATCTGCGTAGGATGGTCACTGGGTGCAATTCCCTGGTACTTGTTTCTAGAGCTGCTTTTGAAGCTGTGGGCTGCTTTACCACTGTTTGTGATTGGGTTTGTGCAGTTTATTGCTTCTGTGTATGGGGTTAGAGGTGCTGCTTCACTATGTTCTTTGCTGTTAGGTTATGTTATTTACAGGGGTTTCTGATTTCTATGGAATGGTAGTGGGCAAAGAGAATTTGGGATGCCCTTGGGATGCTTTCACCACCTTGACCATATTCTTAGGCCTTTTGAATGCCTTTGAGTTCATGGTCTTGCTTAGAGCAAAATATTGATATAGCGGTGGATACAGTGTAGCTGCCACAACCCCTGCAATCAGTCCTGAAGCCATCTCAGCACCCTTGAGAAATACTGCAGCTACTCAGCCTCCAGGGGTGGGTAATGTGTCTGACCGCGGGACTCAACCAGTGCAAGTATCAGTCACCCCTGTGGAGAAGAAATACACAAAGAGAGCAGGTCCTGCAAGAGACTTCACAGACAGAAGAATCAGAGGTGGCCACTCCATCTCTATCCCTCAATGAGTTACAAGATACAAATAAAGATTACATCTGTCAGGAAGGCAAGCAACTTGTTATTTGGCTGCTCCAGTGCTGGGATAATGGAAACGACAGTTTGGACTTAGAAGGTAGAGAAGCCCAGAAGTTTAGACAGATGACTGGAGAATCAGTACTGACAGGGGTCTTGCAAAGCAGGCACATCCTCTCCCTCCGAAGGTGGCTACTGTTGAGTGTGAGGAACAGGTGTCTCTTCAGAGATGACATTGCATACCACCCAGGCAAGTGGACCACTGCTGAGAGAGGTGTTAAGAATCTGAGGGAACTAGCTGTGCAGGGGTTTTTGCTTACCTGAATGACCTGCAGACACCATTAGATCCGGATGAACTCAAGAGTTACCAGACCTGTGTGGAGCAAGTGCGTACTGAGCACACCACTGTCATTTACCAACACATCAGCATTTTTTAGCTGGACAGATGATGAGGCACCAATGGTGGGTGACTTGGGGACTTGCCTGTGGCAATATGCAGATAATCTCTCTTCCTCCACATGGACCAACATTTGTCCACTTGAAAAACTGTCTGACAAATCCGTGGAACTGCTCAGTAAGATGTATGAAATATTGTCCTGGATGGAGGATATGTTTCACTCCCCACCTGTACAGATGAGTGTCTCAGCCATCAGGAGAAAGCATTCTGTAAAGCCTACACAAGAGAGACGGAACACACCATAAGGCAACCTGTGTATTTTTCCTTCATTACCATGGGGAACACATGAGAAAATGGGACAGAAAATCTACTTTGGTCTTAAAGGCACATCTGCATGAACTGCAAGGCCCTTCCAGGAAAATTGCTGCTCCAGTTTCCAGAGAGCAGCCCCCTGGTCAGCCTAGAGGAGGATCCAAAGCCCATCTACAAGATGAGAGTAATGGTGATGAAGGTATAGCCCATGTGAGCTGCTTGGACCCATACCCTGATGACAGACACTCTGTTCAAAATTAGAGGGGACCTGCATCCAGCCAGGTGGAGGAGAAGGACAGCAGAGTTTATTGGACTGTTTGCGTTTGATGGTCTAGCATATCAGAACCACAGGAATATAAAACTTTGATGGACACCCGTGCATGATGCACCCAGATGCCATCAGTCTATAGAGGGACTGAATCCATTTGTATTTATGGATTGACACTGGGATCCCAAGAACTAACTCTAGTGGAAGCTGAATTAAGTCTGACTGGACGTGAGCGGCCAAAGCACTCTACCGTGGCTGCCCCAGAGGCCCCATGCTTTCTTGCTCTAGATTATCTCAAGTAAGGGTATTTGAAGGACTCAAAGGGGTACCAGTGGGCATTTGGTATAGCAACAGTGGAGACATGAGGAAATACAACAGCTGTCTACCTTGCCCAGCTAATCAGAGGACCCTTCTGTTGTGGGACTGTGGAGGGCTAAGGAATAAAAGGTGCCCATCGCTACTACAACAATGCACCAGCAATGGTACCACACTAATAGAATCCCCAATCCCCATTCAGAAGCTGATCTGTCAACTGGAGAGGCAAGGATTAATCAGCAAAACTCACTCACCTTGACATTGAGAGAGGGGAAAAAAGGGGCTGTTACACTTTTTTTCCCCTTCCATTTTATTTCATTTACAGGAGCAAAGTTAGGTAGTTGTTTGCAAGATTTGGTGCAGTAATAGCATTTTTGCTCAATCCTAGCTAATTTATCTACTGTATTTTGCTATTCAAACTGGTTGCTGGCAAAACCATTACTAAAGCTTTCCATCTAATAGTGTCCAGACTCTGGAAACGCCAGAGGTTGTAACTGAACATGGACAGTATTTCAATGAAGATAAAGTCACTCGGGGACGATTACTTGATCCATTCTTACAGTTGTGTACAAAGCTAAAAGATACGTGTGACTAAAGCTGACGAAGGCAGGCAGTGTCAGAATAGGTCAAACGGGTGTAAGGCACGGCTCGCAGCCTAGTCCTGCAGAGGGCTGCCCCTGCAACGGGATGCAGAAACACAGTTCACCTCTCCTGGTCCAGCTGACGCGCTGTCTCCTGCCCACCCCAGCGCGGCCCACGGTCCCAGCCGCAGGAAGCCGCAGAACCGGGCGGCACCAGCAGGCCCGGGCCCCGCTCCGGGGAGCCGTGGGCCTGCCCAGGGCTGCCCTCCGAGGTGCTGCTCACTGCTCTCGGGGGGCCGGCGCGGCCTGTCCCTTCCCCGCCGCCCCGGAGGCCTCGGCCTCCTCCTCACAGACACC
>WTSP01005679.1:20130-37065 GCA_025331215.1 Actenoides lindsayi | reverse complement strand
TCGGGCAGGCGGTTTATACAGAGCGCAGGCAGCGCGGGAGGGGGGGGGACGAGCCGGGCAGCGGCCACGCCGGGACTCGCCACCCCACGGCGGACCGAAGCCGGAGCTCGAGGAACCGCCCGCCGCCGCCGCGCCCCGCCCCGCCCTCAGCCGCGGCGCTTCGGGTGGGCCGGGACGCGTTGCGTGAAGCGGAGCGCGCCGGTTCCGGGGCCTCGCTGCTCTTTCTGCGCCAGGCCCTGGCGCCCTGGGCCGCAGGTAGGAGGCGGGGATGGCGCCACTCGGCGCAGCCGTCGGGGCGGTGCCTGGGCCGCCGCGGCCCCGGGCCCTGCCCGCGCCTCCCGCAGCGGATACCAGAGCGAGGTGGGCGGGTGGGCCTGGGGAGGGCTGTCGGCGGGGGGGGGGCCGGTACCGTGCGGTGGCGCCGAGGGGCGGTGTGGGCCGGCCGGCGCTGTTGGGGGCAGCGGGTGCGGGCCGCAGCGGGGCCCGCCGGGGAAGCCGCAGCGATGCCGCCTGCACCCCGCGGGCCGGGAGTCTTGGGAGAGCTGCTCAGCGCCAACCGGCCCTTTCGCGGGCGGCGGCGCCTCCGCTCCGTACCACCGGGGCCGGGCGTCGCAACGGGGTCGCTCCCGGTGTGGGAGTACGTGGCCGCAGGACCCCAGCCCCGGGGCCGCGGACGGGGGCGCCTGAGCCGGGCTTTCCTCCCTGCAGCGCGGGGTCCTGGCGCGTATTCCCCGCCCGCCTTCTCCGTGAGCCGAACGGCGGGCCCCGCGCTCCCCGCAGCAGCCGCTCCTCGCAGGCCTGGCCGCCCTGCGCTCCCAGCCCTCGGCCGCTTCGCTTTCTCCAGCGGCAGCTGGCGGGTGCGGTGGGAGTAAGCAGGCGCTGAGGAGCACCGCAGGGCGTTCGGAGTCCCGGCAGGTCTAGGGGGAAAAGCAGGGTGGCAGTCCGGTACCTGCGTGCAGAAGGAAGCCCGGGACATCCTTACCTAGGGCCCGAAGCCTGCAGTGAGGTTGCTCAAGGGCGTTTTCTGTGGCAGCATTAGTAACAGCGTAAACGGTGGAAAAGCCGGGAGTTAAACTGTGAGCACCCGTGTCCCTTCATAACCATTTATAGCTCTCTTCAGTTGCAACTTAAAACCACCAGTAGTCCCCACACCATTCTTAATACTCTTAGGCAAGTGTTAAACCTCAACGTGACCTCACTATTCAGTCTAATAGTAACACAGTGCACTAGTGACCAGCTTTCTATGGGTAACTTTATATTTTACTGTAATAAATCTTGCTTAGTGAAGGGTAAATGGAGGCTCAGAGCTCTGTTTAAATGCTGACTGTACTGTCCGTGATAATAATTGTGCACTCAGCTTGCTAAGCTGCTTTGGTTTATTGGCAGCCATGTTTTGCCAGTTCTGTCTCTGCTTATTAAGATACTGGCAGAGTTTCTCTGAGTAGTTGAGATGCTGTTTTGAGTGGTCTATGGATATGTTGGAAAATAGTCTTGGGTCCTAATGTCTTTGTATAGAAGTTATTTATATGCTATTTTACATAGGGATTTTAGGTGGTGTGAGTGTGTATGTACCTATTATAAAGAAAATATTATGTGTATTAATAGATGTTTTCTATGAGCATATGTTGTTAGTATGCTCTCTTAAGAGTGCGGCAGTGCATCACTGTACATACATATGTGCTTGTATAGGTGCCCGTGGAAATGAATCGATGGCAGAAGCCTGCAGTTACGCAGATCTCAGTGGGAGTGAAGGAGAGCGTCTGTGATAGGGAGAAGAACTTGCTGCTTGTGCCAGTAGTTGCCTCGTCCTGAATACAGTAAGAGTCCTTGGAGAATTTCCAGGAGGGTTGTAGTGAGGACGCTGGAACTAGTGCTTTGCTTTGCCATGGAGAGTAGAAGTGTGGAGCACTGATGCTCATTCCTGCTTTTTCCCTGTCATCGCCATTACTGAAGGCTTCGCCTCCCACCAGCCTGCTGCTGTTGGTGTATTTTGAACCATATTCTGTCTTGGTGTGCTTGCTTTATTTTAGGGTTTTTTTCCCCTCCTTCAGGGAGAACACTTGTTAGATAATGAAGATGGAGGAGAGTGGTTCTCACAGTGACTGTGAAACAGAGGGAAGTGAGGCAGTGGTAGTGTGATCACTGAAATTAAGTTCTGTGCAACAGTACTGCATTGTAGCATGGCTTTCTTTATAGTATCTTCTTTGGCCAGCCTTATGCTGCCAGGTTGGCCACCGGGCATGCATAATAATATGCAAATGCTGTATTTTCTGTCTGCAGTAGTTGTGAGTTTAATACAAATTTACAGTACCTGCATGTGCTGTTAGGCTTTTACTAATTTTTATTCCATACTTGCATTACACTTAAACACTTGGGTTTAGGTAGCATTTTACTTTTGGGAAGCAGCATTTAAGAAGGAGGCAGAGAACAAAACTTGAAAGCCATTATATACATAACTCTGGTGATCTTGAGGAAGTGACCTTTAGCAATGCCGGTTCTAAAAGTGGGTGAGACACCTTTCCAGCAATCATCTAAATAGCTGCTGTGGATTGCATCAAGTTAAGACAAAGAACTACTCATTTAAAGTGTTTCAGTTAAAAAAAAGAAACTAAAAAAACCTGAATTGTATTGATTAAACATGTTTTTTTTATGTCTTTGAGTAGGTCATCAAGCATCAGCTTTTTTACATATGTCTCACTGTTTCATCTTTTGATGAGTAACGATAGAAAACAGCTATCTTTATGCTGGCTGGGATTGTCGTCTTACTGATGAAGTGAGAGGGAAGCATTCATCTGTGATTCTGTCCAGCATGGAAGTTGCATTGTTTATTTAAAGGACTATAAATACTTAAGAAAGTTATCCTCTGTTAAACACTTCTATTACTTGGCAAAGAGATGTTAGAAGTTAAATTGCCTTCTTTCCCACAACTTTCTTTTACTTTCCCTGCTTGATAAGGCTGTTCATACAAAAGTAATATTCCTGGACTAAGTCTTGAAATTCCATCTGTCCCTTTTTTTGTGTAAATTTACTCTCTGTCATGCTGATCTGCTCTGAGCTAGTTGATGGAGTTGCCATTTGTGGTTCCTCAGTAACTCATTTGTGATCCTCTTCATTTTAAAAAGGTGATTTCCTGGATCATAACTGGTTACTGTTTAAAGCTGCATTAATAACAAGAATTAACAAACTGGCTAAATAGTTCTTGCTTCTCGATGTAGGAATGTATTATTAGAAGTTGATTTAATCTTCTTTTGCAGAACATTCAGTGATTTCTTGCTCTGTACAAACCATGTAGAATTTATTGTCCAGTGTACTGGATTGCTGGAGGGCTTGATACTTCATCTGTTGACAAAACCTACACACAGGCTATTCTGTAATTATCATTTTTACTTTTTTGTGGACTGTTAATTTTGTGTCACAGACTGAAGTTACTGCACTGGCTTCGGTAATTCAGTACCATTCATTCATCTGTTTTCTTAAGGCTTGTAGGATCATCACGTATGCCTTCTGCAAAATTTCATTTTCTTGCAGGTAATTTTTAGGGAAAAAAAACCCCATCATCAGTGTTAAACTTTGTTCTTACTCCGAGTGTTGTCATGTGGTGAAACAATGTAACAGTAACTCAGGTCTCAATTTAGCTGGAGTAGTTTGCAATTAAGTTACAGCAACAGTTGATGAAGAATGTGTATAAAGTATTTACACCTTTCACTATTTTGTTCTCTGTGATTTTATTTTTATTTTTTAATCCCCATTTTTTGTGTCTACAAACATGGTATGAGTTTGTAAAACATTACACAGCTATTACAGGGGACCTTCAAGTGCATGGTGAAGTAACATTCGTCTAAGTCCCTTCAGATGAAGGTAAACCAGTATGGCTAAAAACCAACCATCTGGCTCTGGCAGTACATGCAGCAGCATTACCATCTTGCACAGAAAGAACCCACAAGCTGCATAAATCTCAAAGTCTGTGGCTTGGCTGCCTCAGCTCTAGAAAAAGAAATGTGTCACCTTTGTGGATACTGTTACATAGCTGAGTTGTAGCTTGATTTTTCCCTTTCACCTCAATATTTTACTTGGTTTAGTTGGAGGTTGGAAATTACTTCCAGAAAACTTTGCTCTACAAGTACATAATTCCATCAGCATGTTTCACTGACAGAGAAATAAGATGGAATTTCCAAGAGCACATACTGTATGTATGTGAATTTTTCAGGCTGCAAAGTGAAAGGTGTAGACCTTAATCTCCCTCTTCACAGAGACAGTTGAAACAGTTAAAAATGTGTGCTTGGCTTCACACATGTTTCCCATTTGTTGGGTGACTTAATCTCCTGATCTTTGATAGACAAACATTATATATTTTAAGTGCATTGTATATATAAAGTAATGCCAGTACAGAGAAGGGAAGGTGTGAAAAGTGGCTTGATATTGCTATGAAATATAGTTGACTGTTACAGAGTTGGTGTCACTTGAGTCTGCTGCCATTTTTCCATGCTGCCATCAGCTTATTGCAATTGTTAGCATTTTATCTCAGACAGATCTTTTGTGGCTGTTAACAAATGGTATGACCTGCCAGCTTGATCTCTAGGAAAAAAAAGAAATAAAAATCTGGTCTTTAAAAAGTAAATAAATCAGTATTTCAATGGAGGAAATGTAATGCTTATCCTTAAAAAAGGGCATCTTCTCAAATCAGTTTATATTCTAGATGAGAATGTAAGTAACAATGGAAATACCTTTTTACAGGGAACCACTTCTTTTGCTAAGAGCAGCTTACCGTGGTTGTTTCAAAATAATTCAGACTCTCTACAAAATGCAGTAGTGTCAAGGGAAGCCCCTCTTCATCTTTGTTTTCTTTAAATTTTGAGTAATTAGTTTATATTTTGAATCACATTTCTCTCCTCAGAAAGACAGTAAGGAATACATTTAAGAGAAAAAAAATAACATGATCAGGGAAAAAACCCAAACTGAAGAGGTCAGTACTAGCACTTGGCAAGAGGTCATGCCAACAACAAATGATTTACAGTGTCTGTGTTAGCATGATGTGATGTTAGACAGTGTGTCACACAAGGCTGTTTTTCGTTTGTCCCATGCTAACCTGTGAGTGGTATCTGACACCTTCATGAAAGGTTCAATAATCAGAAAGCCTTTATATTTGCAAAATGTGGAAGTTTTGATGCTTTTCACCCTTGAAGAACTATCCCAAGCATACTATTGTATTCTTTCAGGTAACACAATGATTTATAGTAATTAACCTGGTATTTCTATCCATTATTTATCTTCTCTGCATTTTGGACAATTTTCTCAGTGTTTATCTGGATTGAGTCATTCCTTTATATGCAGAGCCTGCTTTATATTACGAAGAGAATCAATAAATCTTGTAAAATTTTAATGAAGTGAATTGTATTCTGGAAGCACTTCTGATGTGTTTTGGTCATGTGCATTCTCTTAGTAGCTTATTTTCAGTTATTTTCTGTTCCTTTTAAATATGTGAAGAGACAGCAAAGAAAAAAAATGTCATCTTGTTGCTTTTCTCAGTGTTTGGATTCTATAGTAAATGTTTTAATTATAAATTGTCTTGAATTATCACTCCATTGTCATTCTTTTTGAGAAGCAAGAAGACAAGGCAGCTGTGATGTGAAGAAAGAGTATTTTTAAACTAAAGTACTGTTTTTTCAGTATCATAATTGATGCTGAGAATTGCTGACAAGCTTACACCACTACACAATAATGAGTATAAACTATTATGTCATAGACTAAGTCTTCTAATGCCTTATCACAGAACTGGCCTAAAAATCATGGAATCGTAGAATGGTTTCTGTAGGCAGAGTCCTTAAAGATCATCTTGTTCCAGCCCCTCTGCCATGGGCCAGGATACCTTGAACTAGTTCAGATTGCTCAGAAGTTTTAAATATGTATTTGTAGGTAATGGTATCTACACTCACAGATACTGGAATCTATCAAATTACTTTCTTTTATAGAATTCTTCTAACTAATGTTTTCGTATACATTTTTTTTCCAGATAAGGAAACAAAGCATGTAGAACTCGCATGGCAGCTTGAGTAACTGACATTAAAAATCTTGGGAAGGAAAAGCTGAATACATACATGCAGAGTTTTGGACCTTTGCCTTTGGAGCTGGCCTGTCGTTCCCCTCACCAGCTAGCAGTGCAGTTGCTTTCAGCTTCTGATGTTGATGGCACCAGCTTCTGATGCTACTGTTGCTTTCAAGTGTCTGTTGGATTTCTTGTTTTTAGGGCTGCTGTTCAGACTGGAGCACAGAAATGGAAGTTCTGCAGTCGCAGGCTGAAGTAATAGGCTAGAACTGGCTGACTTGAACACTTTTCTGCTCTGATTTTCCTTACTACTGTTTTGGCCAGTGAGGGGTAATTGTTTAGCTATGAACTCCTGCCTCCTTCCTTCCTGCTTGTAGTTACTCTTCAAAGTCGTTTGCTTTTTGTTACCAGGGCAAACACTCATGGTTCAAACAGAAGGGAATTTTAAAAGCTATGGTCTGAGAAGAGCCCTGTATTCTGAGAAGAGCCTTTTCTTGACTTACAAGTTACCAGGGCTTTTTTAACTCAAAAAGTACATGAAGACATCTTTTTCTCTCTCCCTTCCTTAGGGCACTTATTGCTGTGGCAAGTGATTGTTGGGTTTGTTGTTGTGGTGAGTTTTTGTTTGTTTGTTCATGTTGTTGCTGCAGTTTGTATGGGACTAGATAATATGATTCATTCCTAACCTTGTTGTATGACTATTTTATTTATGCTTTTTCTAGTGTTTACTCATACTTTTTCTAGTATTATTTTAGTTTTTTTAAGAGGGGATTGAATCTTTTTAGAAAATTACTGGAAAGATTTCTGAACTGCAGGGTGAAAGTAGGGCATTAAAAGAACAGGAACAATCAAATACTTAGGTCTCTCGGCTAAAACTGTAGGGTAGGCAGAAGTTTAAATGCAGAATTTTTCTGTGCTGTGCCTCCAGTAACCTTGGTTCCCAATGGTGCGGGAGCTGTAATTTCTACTGAAGGAATTATCATGGATATCTTTAACTGAGTGGCTGAAACCTGACCATATTTCTTGCACCACAGCTAGCTTTGGTGCTAAATTAGGAAACAACAACTGCTTCTTCTATTCTGAAAGTTTTAATTGTTTCCACAAATACGTTTCAAAGTCAGTTAAATGTAATGGGCAATATACTTGAGTTCTATGTGGATTTTTTTTTTTCTTCAGTCAAAATTTTTGGTGTTTGCATTGCTTCGGTATTTTAATTCCTTACTTAGCTTTAAATGTGTCACCTGTATTGTTAAATTCAAAAGGCTTAAAATTGACTGGATGAAGTGTATCTGTAACAGTGATGCTACACAAAACTGCTGATGAAGTATCAACCACGATTGTGAGAACTGAAAAAAGGCATTAAAGACTAATGGAACATTAGTACTTCTCTCTCCATAATAGTTTGTCAATGGGAAATAAAATCCTTTTCAGCAAAACTATGGAGATTTTATGTACTCATTGGGAGTAAATAAAATAGGGAGGAGCAGATTGGCTTGAGACTGAGCAAGGAAGTAAAATTGGCAGCATTACTGAAACTGTTCTTTCCCAGTCCTGGAACAGAAACAATGTAGCTTAAATTTTGCATGAGGCTACATTTGTTTTCTTTTGCAAGTGAGATTTGCACACAGCTTCCCCTCTTAAGACAAATGGACAGATTGATGTTGATGGGATTTTTGGGTGTGACTACTTGCAGAAGTTTGAATAAAATATTCCCTTGCTTGTGGCAGACTTGATAACTTGGCTTCTGACTTCCTAAGGCCTCAGAATGGCAAGTAGCAGCTTTAAAGATTTGCAAGCTGGTAATAGCAGGTTTTGAGTTAGTCTCATTTGTGAAATATTACTGAGCTTTTAAATGCGGTTTACAGTCAGCTGGAATGAAATTCATAATGCTGTTTCTGCTTGACACTTGCATACTAACTTTCCTGTCTTCGTTGAGCCTCATTACCTTTAAATGTTACAAAGCTATGCTGAATTTTTTGTCAAATATATTGACTAGGGAGCCACCAGCTACTGTTTAGAGCAAAGGTGAGGCTGACAATGTAAAAGCATGGGTTTGGAAACAAATGTGACCCTTCTGTTCTGTCAAGTACCTGTGCCACCAAGATGGTGCAGATTATGCTGAAAACAAAGAAATGAGAAGAATTAAACAGTCTGTATATTCTGGCATCCACTAGTACATACTTGCTGTGATATTTACCTTATGTTAGAGGTGATAATGCCTGCAGCAGACAGTTGCACTTGTAAAGGCACCAAATGCTATATTTGGAATTGTTGTGAGGGAAGAAAGGTCAGGCAAAATAGTCTGTTTCCAAAATAAACAGAAAAAAAACCCCAAACCACAGAATTTAGAATATTGGTTATTCTTAAGATGCTTATAAGAATCATATGCTATATTCATTTAGTGGTTGTGTGCTGTGTCCTTTGTTAGATATCCATTAGAAAAAGTAGTGTAAGTTTGGTTGGTTGCTTGATTGTGAATAATAGTCTTTTGAGGGTGGGGGAGGATGACTGATGACCTATGAAGACAGCTGTTGAACAGCCAGGTTGCTGGTCCTCACATCTAGACGAGGGAAGCATTGCAGTACCTTCAGCAGTCAGGTCTAGTCCATGGTCATGCCTGACTGAGCTGGTACCTTCTGGGCACATTATTGTCAATAGAAGAAATACACAGCAGAATGTGGGAGGAGTTGCTGTGGATGTGCTAATAGATGTAGATGGCCTTAGAGGTGAGGGGCTATAAGGAATCAAAGGGACTAAAAGGATGAAAAAATGTACTGGAAAGATGCTTCTGTTCTGTGTTTAATACTACGCAAGAATGTTTTTAATGTTTAAGAATATCAGGAGTATATTTATGATATCTTTATTTATTAAAGACCATCTTGAAAGGCAGATGTCAGTGATCGTTTTGTTACATGTTTAAGAATATCAGTATGATATCCTTAAATCTGAAAAGGCAGATGTCAGTGATCGTATTGTGACATGACACCCTGTAGAGTGTAAGACAAGGCTGAATAGAGAGGACTGGTTGTGACTGCTGGCTGATGCAGAATCTCATTTCAGCAATCCTCTCTCAACTCCTTGTGTTGCATAAAGGCTGTGTTTTTGATCAAGCTCTGTTTTATTTTTAGGAGCACAGCATCGTGTTTAAAATGGAAGTTAACTTAAATGGAGAGTCCAGAACTACCCTGTCCACTCTCCCTGTGCCTCCTGCAGAGGTGAGTCCTGCGGGCAGGATGGAAGCAGAGAAGCCCCGCTGTTCGAGTACACCCTGCTCACCAATGCGACGGACAGTTGCAGGATACCAGATCCTTCACATGGATTCTAACTACCTGGTTGGCTTTACAACTGGAGAGGAGTTGCTAAAACTAGCCCAGAAGTGTACCGAAAGTGAAGAGAATAAAGGGGAATCTGGGCTGAACTTGTGTTCCAAACAGCTTGATTCAGGACTTACACGTTCCTCCCGTTTGTATAAAACTAGGGGTAGATACTATCAGCCATATGAGATCCCAGCAGTAAATGGAAGGAGGAGGAGGCGGATGCCCAGCTCAGGGGATAAATGCACTAAGGCTTTACCATATGAACCTTACAAGGCACTTCATGGTCCCCTGCCTCTTTGCCTTTTAAAAGGTAAAAGGGCTCATTCGAAATCCCTGGACTACCTCAATTTAGACAAAATGAGCATTAAGGAACCTGCTGATACAGAAGTGCTACAATACCAGCTCCAACACCTTACCCTTAGAGGGGACCGTATGTTTGCAAGAAATAACACATGAACTGTCATCTCAAATTTAGAACCAATTTCTGATTATTTCTCTGTTGCTGCAAAAATCTACTACTGTACTGTGTACATGACTGTCCATATTGCAGGTGGTCTATCAGCTAAATCTTATCAGAAAGTGATTAATTTGAATAAAATCTTGGCAGTGCAATGTGTTACAAATACCTGGAGGTAGAAGCCTTTCCTGAGCAAGCAGCTTCTGATGCAAGTTTGACTGCAGCTGGTGGATATTTCTTTGGACACTTTTTAACAAAAAAAACTCTTGATTTTTGGGTTTGGGATTGTTTGGGGGTTTTTTGTTTGTTTGGGTTTTTTTGTGTGTGTGATTTTTTTTGTTTGGTTTTGGTTTTGATTGGGCTTTTTGGTTTTTTTTCTTGTTTGTTTTTGTACAGTTAGATCTAGTATTTACAGTAATTTAACACTGAAAAACTGATGGTCTGCCTGGTTGTTGCTAATTTTGGTTTGATGTTAGAAACTATTCTTGGATAAATACTCCAGTTTAGGACGTTTTTTGGTTTTACTTTTTGTTCCTATATGCTACAGTGATATGTATGTATTTTTTTATATCATGGAGAGGAAATTGAGCTTAGCTAAATAAGACTACTTGCTATTTAAACAGTCCATTTTAACCATTCTCAAACTGCACTTGCACAGGTGATGAGGGTGAGGTTCACTCGTAAAACAAACCTTTGCTACTTGAATTCAGTTAAATTATTTTTTAGTTTCTGCATGGAAGTAATTGCTGTAACTCCTCTGTCCTATAGAACTTTTTCAGGGTAAGTATTTGGGTTATTAAAAGCAAATATTTTGGGGAGTAAAGACTTTTGGGTTTTCTTTGTTAGGGGGATTTATTTTTTACATTGTCTTGACACACAAACAAGGATTCACTGCAGATTCCACTGCAGAATGTCTGCACTGGTCTGTCAATAATTTATTTTTTTTTAATTCATAATTTCTGCTTCATGTATAGTAATGGAAGGTCTCAAATAACTTCAGCATTGCTTTGGAAATTCAGTTGAAGCACTGAACACTGGAGATCTGGAAGCCTTTTTTGTTGTTTTTTTTTCTGTGGAGTACAAATGAAGTATTTCCGTATCAGCACTGAAGAGATGATCTTGGATTATTCAGTACACTGGCTCACTTTTGTTACTTGTTATTTTTTTTATCTGAACATGACATCAAATGCAGTTTTGACAGCTGTATTCTTAGATGTGTTTAAAAAACTTCAGTAATTTATGTCTAAAAGTGAAAAATGGATTTCAGACTTTCTTTTTTTTAAGTGCAGTCTTTTATTGAAGCAGTGTGCAGCTTTGTTTTTGGCTGATTACCTCTGCAGACGAAGTTAAAAATAAGATCACATTATTTTGAAACATTAATTACTTGGTCAGTTGTTTCTGGTAGAATTAAGATTTTTTTTTTTAGGGATATTTTTTTTTTGCCTGTTTGTCATAGAGAATTAGTAGAAGGCACTAGTTAGTGCATGCCCTGTGGAAGTTGAAGAGTTCTTACTCTGTCACTTCCTCCACAGGTTTAAATGAAGGCATCCCAGTAGTCTGCATTTTGCTGGTTTGGTTTGTTTGTTTGTTTGTTGGGGTTTTTTTAGGTTTATTAGAATCTTTGCAACAAACCAATATATATTTTTAAAAGTTAACAACATCTGTGTAAATTTAATGTATTGAACAATGACCTTGAAAGTAAAATCTTCCTACATAGTATTTAGTTTGAAAAACAGAATATGATCACATGCCAAAGAGATGGGGATATTGTTTAAGGAATAAACATCATTGCTTATCAAAATACCATATGAAACTGTATTTCTGTCCTAAAAATAAAAAAGGTGTTATAAACACCTACTATTGTGGAGTCTTTTGCTGTCTGAGAGAAGGAAGACATTTAAAAGCCACAACTTTAGACTAGGGACCATTTAAAAACAACTTAAAAGCAGGGATCTGAGACTTCCTGTGAAATAGATGCTTAGGTTTATTACTTTGTTTCAGGAAATGGGCCATGAAATTCATAATTTGTGCATGTTTCTAATGTCCTCCTGTGCCTTAACTGTGTAGCTACACTAATAGAGGGGTTCATCACTATCTAGCCAAGTTCAAACATTAAAAAAACGTGATAGTATTTTATCTGTTAGGTGATTACACATGATATGGTTTGCTTAACTCACACACACTTGCAGTTCTCATAGCATATCCTCATACAGGAGCCCAGTGCCTTGCAAGTTGAATTTGTAATGTTCATTATCAGAACCCTTAGATTGGGTGTTGGACTAGATGGTCTTTTGAGGTGCTTTTATATTAACCTATGTTTCAACTCAAAAAACATTGAAGAAAAGTGTTAGGTACTGAGATGCTTTTAGAAGTCTATTTAAGGCCAGAAATACTGCAGCATAGAGCTTCACAGTGTGAACTATAGCCTACAAATGGATAAAACTACAGAGGGAGAGATAATGTAGGACACTGGAGTATCAGGTGGCAGTGCACCAACATTTTAAGCTAAGAGAGTGAGGAGAAGAATGCATTAAATGTAAGAAATATTTATTTATTTATTTATCCCCCCCGCCCCCCGGCTCAGTGATATAATGTTTTTTAATTTTTATTTTAATTGGGACAAACATTGTTCTAATTTTTGTGAATGAAACTTGAAGGATATCCAGAATAGCTACAGCTCCAAGCAGCTGCTTTTGTGCAAAATTTCTGCGTAACCATCTATATTAACGTTTTTCTATAGAATTTAGTTATTTTTAGTACTTACCCTCATTTCAGTGTTCAGCTGATACTATTTCAGAATTAGTTTTGGTAAAGAGGTAATTGGGGGGAAAAAACAGGGTTAGAGGAAAAAGTACTGTTGGGGGTACAAGTTAGAATTGTAGATAAACTTTCATGTAAATGTTGGCGGTCCTATTTATGTAGTAACTTTGAAGCAGGAGTGCAAACACAGCAAAAAATTTCGTTCAGCACTCCAGGGAGCAGAAGCGAGACGAGATGATCTGTAAAGACTGCTCCAATATGTAAATCCTGTGAGACAGTCATGTTTCAGAGGTGATCAAGTATTTAAAGAAAATTAATCTTAACATTTCAGAAGGGTTTTTAGAAGGCTGGATTACCCAGTTCTCATAGAATCATAGAATTATCTAGGTTGGAAAAGACCTTTGAGGTCATTGAGTTCAACCATCAGTCTAACACTGCAAGGTCAGTCACTGAACCATGTCTGTAAGTGCCACATCTATATATTTTTAAAATGCCTCCAGGAATGGAGATTCCACCACTTCCCTGGGCAGCCTCTTTCAGTGTCTGACAACCCTTTTGGTGAACTTTTTCTCAATATCTAACCTAAACCTGCCCTGGTGCAGCCTGAGGCCATTTCCTTTTGTCCTGTCACTTCTTGCTTATGAAAAGAGGCTGAACTGCACCTCCCTATAACCTCCTTACAGGCAGTTGTAGAGTGTGATAAGGGTCTCCCCTGAGCCTCCTTTTCTCCAGACTAAACAAAACCAGCCACTCCTCATAAGACTTGTTCTCTAGACCACTTCACCAGGTTCATTATTCTTCTGTTGTGTTGTTAATGAGAGCATGTCTGGGTGCTCTCATTGGCTAAGTTTGTATGGTAAACATAGTTGGCTATGTAAGTGGCTTGCGGTCCTAATAAAGGGTCTCTCTTGTACCTTAACCGGGGAGTCCGTGATATGATCTGTGACAGAAGACAATCTGCTCCATAACTTTCACTGGCATTGAGTTCAGGCTGACACGCCTGTAGTTCCCCAGATCCTCCTTCCAGCTCTTCTTGTAGATGAGTATCACATTTGCTAAACTCCAGTCAACTGGGACCTCCCTGAATAGACAGGACTGATCATAAATGATGGAAAGTGCCTGGGTGAGCACTGCTGCCACCTGCTTCAGTGCTCTTTGGTGAATCCAGTCCCATAGGCCTGTGTGCATCAAGTTGCGCAGCAGGTCACTAACCATTTCTTCTTCAATTACGGGGACTTCATTTTGCTCCTCCTGCCTTTCTTCCAGCCCAGTGGGCTGGGAACCCCTAAAACTGCTCTTACTATTGAAGACTGAGGCAAAGGCAGCATTCAGTACCTCAGCCTTTTCCTCATCCTTGGCCGTTATGTTTCACCCTGTATCCAATAATGGATGGAGATACTCCCATGTCCTCCTTTTGTTCTTAATGTCTTTATAGTAACTCGGTTTTTTTTGTTTGTTTGTTTTTTTAATAAAACTTTTCTTTTTACAGCAGTAGACATATCAAGTTCTAGTTGGGTTTTGGCACTTCCAGTTCTCTCCCTGCATAATCTCATGACTTGTATTCCTCCTGAGTTGCCCGTCCCTTCTTCCAAATTTCATAAACTCTCTTGGTTTTGTTTCCTTTTCCTGAGTTACAACCAAAGCTCTCTGTTGAGCCAGGCCTAGTCTTCTCCCCCACTGGCTTGTCTTTTGGCATATAGGGGCAGCCTGTTCCTGTGCCTTCCAGATTTTATTCCTAAAGAATCAAATCATCAACTAGATCAGTTTCCACATGCTTGCATCTCAAGGTAGTCTGATGGTATCTGGGATGTTTCAGCAGCCATAAGCATGAACTAAAACCAGCCATCTTTAAAATATCTTCAAAGGCTAAGTGGCCAGCTGTGAAAGGAAAGGAGCATAAAAAGTGAGGAATGTTCATGGTGAATTATGGGATTTGTAACAACTGCTCAGAGGTATGAATTTTAGGATAGTTTATCTTGGAAGGTAACTTTGCAGAATAAGTATTCAAAACTGTAATGAGAGGAAAAAAACTAAAGCTAAAGGCCTGATTTTTTTCTTTCTTAAGCTTATTTTACAAATTTAACTGATCCCTTTTACAGTCTGGGCTTCCAGAAGGCCCAAGTCTAATAGGAAGTAGTGTTGACCATGAAGGAAACATCTGTTCCAATTGAGATTAGTTACACCCTTGAATGGTGATATTGGCACCTAAACTGCCACTAGCAAATCAAAGGAGAAGTTCACTGAGTTTCACTGAGGCCCTCGTGCTGTATTTTTCAAGGTGATGCATGTTGTACTTGATTACATAATGGAGTTAGAAACGCAGAAAACCTGAATATTCACTTCAAACCATTATTAAAATGTTAGTCTCATTTTAACAATATTTACATTTTTTCATCTGCCTTACAGTTTTAGAAGATGATCGATGTATTTGATACAACTCTTTTTTTTGTCTCTTTAGATCTAGAATTTAAAAAAAAATAAAGAGAAAAAACTTATTCTCATATTCCTGAAATATGATATGTACTTTATATCACCAACTGTGAAGTAATCCAAGATGCTAATTAGTACTGAAATTACTACTGCAGTCTTGTTAACTTCTTTATCAGGTCTTCAATTCAATGGGAAAGTGGCCATTGATTTTAATAATAGAGGATGTGTACTTCAGAAAAATGAAGCTGTAGCACTATTTTGATGTCAAACCTTCAATCAGCTGCCTGCCTCCCCCATCTCCTATTTGTGGAGTTTTCATTGGTTAATTTAGAAGAACTTCAGCCGGAAGGCAAGACATTTTTGGAAGGAAGCATTTGTCTCAAGAGGGCAGTTTTTAAGAGGAAAAATTTTATTTGGCTTACATGTTTTTTTTGCTTACTGTTCTCTGTTGAGACCTTGCCTATCTGCCTATCTCAGGGGAAATAAGGGGGGGGAAGGGGGGCAGTGGCTTTTTTTTTTTTTTTTTTTTTTTACATGACATTGAGCTGTGGGAAGAAGACAGAAACCTTAGTCTGACAGCACTTAATGTTTAATACTAATTTATAACAATCCTGGCAGGAAAAAAAAAAAAATAAAAGGTGCAATAATTGTGTATCTGATTAACCAGAGAAGAGATTGCAATGACTTCAGATCATAATCAGAACCACAGGCCACACCCAAGGAATCTCTTCAAGACAATTTAGGAAAACAAACCAAAAAGAATAGGTATCTATCTGCAGCATTCTAGTTGCAAAAATGAGAAGTTTCATCTTTCAGCTGGGAAGTCCATATTTCAGCCTGATCTGAGGTGAAATGGTAGTAAACCTGACTGATCAATTGTCAGAAGCTTAAATTTCCTGCAGAGGGAAGGTCAGCAATGCTGTTCACTGGGGCAATTTCTACACAGCAAGTAATCATTCTGATTAAAGCTCCCATTGACACTGAATGTTTGCTCTGATTGGAAGACTAAATCTGTCCTTAATCATTCAGGTAAGATGAGTCACCAGGATGTTATAAATTGTGTGAAAGATTAAATGCCCACTATCAATGCAAACCGAATCCTGAACTTTGAAAGCCAAAAGGCTGCCTTTTTAAGTTGTATTATTGCCAATAGTTATCATGAACTGTAACTAACTGCTATAGCTGAAAAAAAAAATC
This sequence comes from Actenoides lindsayi, assembly GCA_025331215.1. Lineage (NCBI taxonomy): Eukaryota > Metazoa > Chordata > Aves > Coraciiformes > Alcedinidae > Actenoides > Actenoides lindsayi. The sequence goes on along the minus strand of WTSP01005679.1, from coordinate 20,861 downwards.
TGTATTAGAATGTGTGCTAAATATGGTGAGAATTTTTTTTTTACTTAGTAGATCTGCTTTCTCAAAGAACTATTCCTGGATGATTTTGGATGATTTACGTGAAGATGCTTTTCTGTGTTTATCCACATAAATAGAGCATAAAAATGAGGCAGTCCAAAAAGCAAGAAGCCTACAAATAAAGCAATCCAAGAAAACCATGTCTGAATCCTTAGAAAACTTTGGGTAACTGTTGTAGTAGAAAGGTTATGTTAAGAAATTAAATCCCTGAATAAATTCAGAGGACAAGGCAGGTAATATATGATGGACTAGTTGCAATTGGAAACAGAGTAAGATGAGTTGAAAAATCACTTTGCTAAGGAAACAAAAGGAGGTAGTGAAAAGTTCTCTAAATGCATCTAAAGCAGAAAGTCATCTAGGGAACCAGTGAGACCACACGAGAAAAAGGTGTTGAAAGGGTGCCAAGGTGATGAGACCATGGCAGGTAAATTCCTTGTGTCAATTTTTCACTGCTGAAGATGCTGGGGAAAGTCTCATAGATTCAACAAATTCTTTGTACAAGAAGTGTCAAAAGACAGGTTGTCACAGCAAATGATTCCCGAAAAAGGATGTTTCACCAATTCTTTAGTAGCAAATATTCTTTATTTACGGCGCCGGATGCATGGGGGATCACTCCTCCTAACATGCATACCTTATCACAAAGTTAACAGCTACTTATAAGGGTAAACATACAT
>WTSP01005679.1:0-20030 GCA_025331215.1 Actenoides lindsayi | reverse complement strand
TTTGTGGCGGAACATGAAAGGAAGTCCCATTTGTTCCATATAAAGCTTTTAAAAGTGAAACTTAACTTGGGTATAAGTGGCCCAGGGGAGCTGTATTTTGGCACTTCTTACATAGCAAGAAATCTGTTTGTCACCCTCATGGATGTTTCCAATAATATAATAGCAATTTATGATAAAGAGGAAATTATTAATGTCAAGTGCAATGTTCTTTGGAGGTTATGATGGGAAATGACAAATAAAACTCCGTACTCTATACCCTTTGTCTCATGTCAGATTTAACAATTTGAATTATTTTCAGCATCATGAGGTTTTGTTTTCACTTACTGCCTTGAACTCTGCTAATAGATGAAGATACACTAAATATTATTGAGAGAGCAATTAATAGTTGTTATTATACATATTGAATGAAACATCTTAATTCAAGCAGCCCTGTCGAAAGTGGATCCATAATTTATCATAGTTTATAATGTTCTTGATTGCCTTTAAATGTGTCTGTGGGCTGAAACACATTTTCTATTGGCTTGAACCTTGAGCTGGTAAAATATTTTTAGTGTAGATTAAGTTTCTATGCTCTTTTCTTTCTTGCTTTGCCAATTAGATTGTTTCTCTCTTGTACTGAAATTCACCTTGTTCTGTTACCAGTGCAAAAATAATTATGACTGGAAACTTTGAGCTAAATTTGGCCACTCTCAGCTGTGTTGATTACAAAATAAACACTTTTTGCAGTAGCTGTCCATGAGGGTTGTATGTGACTTGGCTGCTAAGTGTAAACTTAGACTTTTTTACATATTTGGTTGACAGCAAAGTCTGTGTTTCGGTTTTGGAAAGTTGATACAGGGGATTTATTTTTTTTATTGCCCCAACATGTGTAGAATAAGAAAATCTAGAAATTGGGCGGATGATCCTACAAAGCAGAAGGCTTTTATAAAGATGTGAAAAATGACTGAAGTCTTGTATTACAGTGTCATTGCTCTGAGAAAATCTAGAAAATGCACTTTTAAAAATCATTTGTCATTTCCCAGTTCTCGTACTGTAATATTTTAGACTGAGAGACCGCTGTATTGTCCAATCTGATCCTGTAATATTTTCCTCTCTCCATCATTTCTCAACAGTCCTGGTTAACAGGGGAGGTCCCAGATAACTGGAGGCTTGTCAATGTGATGCCCATCTACAAGAAGGGCCAGAAGTAGGATCCAGGCAACTACAGGCTTGTCCTCCTGACCTCAGTACTTGGAAAAACGATGGAGGAGAGGTTCACCTTGAGTGAGCTCACATTGCGACTGCAGGAGAGCCAGGGGATCAGACCCAGCCAGCATGGGTTTAGGAAACACAGGTCCTGCTTGACCAACTTGGTCTTGTTCCATTATCCACCTAGTGGAATAGGGAAAGGCTGTGGTTGTTGTCTACCTGAAGTTTAGTAAGGCCTTTGACATCATCTCCCACACCATTCTGCTAGAGAAGCTGGCGGCTCATGGTGTACTCTTTGCTGGGTTAAAAACTGGCTGAATGGCCAAGACCAGAAAGTTGTGGTGAACCAAATGAAATCCAGTTGGAGGCTGTCCCCCAGGTCTCAGCACTGGGGCATTTTGTTCAATATCTTTATCAATGATCTAGATGAGATAGAGTGCACCCTTGTCATTTTTCAGATGACACCAAATTGGGTGGGAGTGTTGATCTGCTTGAGGGCAGGAAGGCTTTCCAGAGGGATCTGGATAGGTTGGATTGATGAGTCGAGGTCAGTTGTATGAGTTTTAACAAGGCCAAGTGCTGGGTCCTGCACTTGAGTCACAACAACCACAGATGCCACTCCAGACTTGGGGAGGAGTGACTGGAAAGTTGGCCGGTGGAAAAGGATCTGGGGATGCTGGTGGACGGCCAGCTAACATGAGCCAGTAGTGTGTCTAGGTGGACAAGAAGACCAACAGCATCCTGGTCTGTGTCAGAAACAGTGTGGCCAGCAGGAGAAGGGAACTGATCATGCCCCTGTGCTCGGCATGTGTGAGGCTGCACCTTCGCTGTCACTAGATGTATTAAAGCATAGATTTTGAAGACTGTTTTTTTTCCAGTTGAAATCCATTTTTATTAATTAAAAAATGAATTTGCTTTTTATAATTGCCCTGGTTTGAATTAGAACAGAACAATTCTGTTCAGTGATTTTACTTTTCATCTCAGTTCTTCTAACTAACTGCACTGTCTGCAGTTAGCAGCCTGTTCTCACAGACAGTGTCTGCTTCTGGCAGTGGTAACACCTCATGTTTAGAGTTAGTAACATGGCTTGGTGTGCAGACCAAGGTCACTGCTGAATGTCCTGTACTACACTGGAGATGCAGAAGGTAAAAGGCTGCAACTGTGGAGAGAAGCAGCCAGGACAGGTAACCCTAAACTGACCAGCAAGGGATTCCATCCCATATACATTGTATTTGGTATAAAGCTGAGGGACCACGAGGGTCAAGCTCTCTTCATCACTGGCTGGCATCCAAGGAGAACTCTTTCTGTTCTGCCTTCGATCCCAAGCTATGTGTTCCTTAATCCATTTCTAGAATCCATCTCCTGAATCTGGTTCCCATTTGCCACTGAGTCTAGTCTGGTACTTCCCCAGTGCCTGCTCCACAGCATCAGTGGTGATGGTGACATAATTGCCATTATAGGGTTGGGTTTGATGCTGGTTTTGTGAATATTTGTGCATATTTCATTTTTATATTATTATTTTCATTAAAGCTGGTTTAGTTTTCTTTTCCAATCCATAAATCTTTCTCTCTTATTCACTTTCTCTTTCCCTTTGGGAATGGAGAGAGGTTAATAGAGAGCATCTGTTGTTCGTGTAGTGCTTGGCCCAGCCCTAACACTTGACAATTAAAAAATTTTTAAGCCCTGCAGTTGCCAGGGCTATCTTAGACAGCACTGTAGAGTGTTAAATTAAGGTTTAGATTTTCCTGAGCAAGGCAACAGACTGCATTAAAAGTTTCCTATCTTTTTCAAGACCCACGCTGCAGCCATAGACGGAACAGGGGACTGCACAGGAATCATTGTGCTGATGTTCATGTAGAGCAGGATGGAGCCAACAGTTTACTACACAGTACTGCAGTCTGCGTACTAGATGGCTAGAAACATCCTTCTGTATCACACGTGTTGAAAACTTCCCTGTTCCTATTATATGAAAACTACTATTACAGCATAGAGGTAAGGATGAAGTTTGAGATATGTCTCCTCTGGATAATTTTCATGTCGTAATTGTTTCTAGGCTTGCATTCTGTTTACTGTTTGGAGGCAGCTGTATTTTAAAGAACATTTATTGTGTGAAATATTGTTTCATAGTGTTTTCTGTGCTAATTTAAATTTGGACAGAATACCTATAAATGAAAGCCAGCACCTGATTTGCTGCCTGTAATAACTCAAAAAGGGTTTTTTTAACACACATTTGCTTAAAAAAATTATAAATGTTAGAACACAAAAGTTGTGGTGTTCTATGCTACTGAAACGATGAAAATTGAGACTATGCCTCATGAAATAAAATTTTAACTCATTGCCCCTCACACTGTGTTAGTTGTCACACTGCTCAATCACCTATGAGCTGCTTATATTGCTAGAATGACAAAAAACAGATCCATGGATAAAATTAGCATGTTTTCTGCTATTTCAGTGGCTTAGATAATCCAACAATAGAGTCAAACTGGACCCAGAGTCTGTGCAAAAAGACAAAGGTTCCTGGGAGCTGGGAAGAGGAAGAGGGGGGCTTTCAGCATCTGCAACCTGTCAGGTCAGCACAGTTGTCCACATCACTGCAACAGCAGTTGTCAGGAACCCCAGGTTCTGAAGGACGTGATCAGACACTACCTCTGGCTGATGCATTTCCAAGATGCCATTCTGATGCCTCCTTATTTGACTCTTAGCTTTGATGTCCTTAAAAACTGTGTTTAATACATTGTAGTTTTATTACTTAATCCCTGCTGTGTGGCACTATCAGAAAGAATAAGCAATGAAATCCAGTCGGCCTGATGTCAAAAATTGTTTTATTTTGCCATGTAATCCTAAGATGTCTACTCTGTGAGTGTCTCATTATGTCATCCAAATGTTTCTGGGAGCATCACCCAGTGCACTGCATGCTCCTACACCAACTAGCAGCACTGCAGGAGCAGGGGTCTCTCTTTCTGGCTCACACCCTCACAGCTGCTGCTGTGACTTCACTAATTGCTTCACAGGCTCAGATATTTTACCTCAGTGTTGAAACACTGGCATTATCTGTTTAGCCTGTAGAAAAGGGAACACTTGTGTTAAGAGAGTGTGCTTTGGAGGCGTGTGTGTGTGCGTGCACAGGCACATATTTTTAGAGTGAGAGATCATGACAGAATACATAACTTATTTTACTACATGGTCTTTCTGGTTTAGTGCTGTTTTCACTTTGATATTTAATCACTGAAGAAAGAATTCGGAAACAGTTAATGAGATAAGGCTAGAAAAGCTTGTTAATGCATGTAGCAAAGAAGCTAGTGCATTTTATTTAATTTTGGACTGCAAGTAAATGTAGTCTATTTTAGATTTTCTCCCATATCATGAAATAATGATGTTATCTTTAACATACAGAAGAAAAAAAAGTATTGATACTGAAGCATGCAATTGTACTGAATAAAAAGCCAAATGAAGTTGAGATACATTTTATGTTTTTTCAAATCGGTATTTAGAGTAAGTATTCATCGTTTTGTGAGTTTATTATAGGGGATTTCAAGACTGTCGCTATTTCCCTTCATTTCAGTGTAGATTTTGGACATGCAATTGTACTGCATTAAGCCATTAGCAGATTTTATAAATTATTCCAGTTTAGTACTAACAGTAAATTAATTTTATGGGTTCTTCAATTGTTCTGCCTTTGGTTTCATTAGCTTTTGCAACTAGGTTATATCTAGTTGAAGGGAGAGACTGATTCTTTATACTTTCTCATCAGCAATATATATGCTATAAAAAGTTAAATGAAACTATGGAACATGTTGTAATGTAAGTTAATGATTTCAGTACACCTGTATCAAGTGACAATTAAGGCAAATGCAGAAATAGATGAAAGTAGATCAGTAAAAGCAGGTTTTTCAAAGTTGTCTTGCTTAATGTGTTTAAGCATCTTAAAAATTTTACAGTATTTGACAGGAGTGGAGGAGATAAAGTTATATCTGTATAGTCTTAGTTTTTGCCATTTAAATTAAGAATCCTGTACTGTAAGTTACATTGTAAATAAAAAAGAATGGTTTTCAAAAGTCAGTGGAATAACAGTTACTGATTTTATACCATAAAATCTTTATTACTCACAGTAATCAAATAGAACTATCTGAGGAAAAAATGATGTATGTATAAATTCTTTTGTGCCCAGTAACACATTCATATACTCATACTCTGGAACAACCCTGTACATATGATTCCCATAGTTTATGTGGAATTCTTATTTTTGCATTACCCTACTGATCTCCATTAGTGCTATTTTTCTCTGCATCAACAGAGCACTAACTTAATCTCAAATTCAGAGTTAACAAGTTATGCAATCAACTTACAATTAGGGTTTCAGAACCAAATAGTAAAACTGGAAAGTACGTGAAGCATTACTTAGAAATACAGATGTTCTCCTTGCATGGATTTTAATCTTCTGGTGTTCATGTGTGTCTGTGCTGTATGAATGAAAACTATTTCTCAAGATCAAAAGCCTGTAAGTTTCTGTCATATGCTGCGGAGCCTGGAGGCAAACTGACTCCCATGTGATACAGCAGTTGCTAGGGTAAATAGTATTGTTTGCAAATCCTGACTATAATAATTTCTCTTTGTCAGAGGGTTCTTTCTTTCCTTTCTCCCTTTCTCCCTTCTTCCTTTCCAGCTGAACAATGGGATGATATGCAGAAGTCTATTTCCACCCTGTTTTTTGTGGTGACACATGACATGTGTTTGACCCCTACATGAATAAAGAGAGAGGCCTTCACAGGTGTGGCATCATTTATATGCAAGTTATATTGAATTCTAGAAGAGCGTACCTGACTTCGCCATGCTTTTCTGTAGCAATAGTTCTTACTCCTGCTGACAGCTGAATAAAATTAGCTGGAAAATGTTGAGCTCTGTCATCTTGCTTCTTATTATAATTCACAGTCAGACTTCATAGGAAACCAAAGCAAAAAAGAACAGCATTTACAAAAAGACAAAAAAACATAACCATTTCATAGATTTTTACACTAGCAGCTATGCAAAGAATACAATATTACACCTCTCCATAGTAAAAAAAAAAAAAAAAAAAGAATATTACAATCAATGGAATGGGTTTACTTTTAATTTATTTCTTCTATTGGACATCTGGTTGCTATTAATTTTAAACCACATTTGGAAGAGTATCCTGCTAAAAAAAAAGTGATGCCACTATGTGTGATTCTGTTCAAAAAAATTGTGCTCAATAAGGAAAATAAAAATAAAAAAAAAAGCAACCTAACAAAATATTTATTAATCTGAAGCTGATAGAAATATGGTATTTGATATGATTTTATTGTCAACACAGTATTTTTTTCTTTTTTCTTTTCTAAGGAAAATAAATTTGGAGGGAACTTGAAAGAGCCTACTATTTTCAATGCAGCCTTAGTAACCAACCTACTTATTTTCAGAAGATACTACAATTTTTCTGCTTATGTGAAAATAAAATGTCACAGCAATTTCTTTAAAAAATTAGTCAAATAATTGCTTTGCTTTCAGCCATTTCCCTCACATCTTATGAAAAATAAGACTCTTTGAATATAAGCAGCAGTATTGTAAATGTTAGTATGTGAATTTAGCCATTACTTTTTGTCCCCATTTAAGGCTCAGAGCAAGACCACATGAAACACAGATCAGGATTTCTCTCTATCAGCCCCTTCCCCCCTCCCTCCCAAAGGAGGGTAGAAAGCGGAATAAGGAAAAAGAAAAATGCCTTGCCCAAGACTGGAAGTTAAGACTATAATGAATGTAATGAGTCACAGGAGAAAAACAGAAGAAGGACTATTCAGGGCTGAAGGATGCACAACTCTATACAAAACCTGCTCTGGGGTGGTGATGGATCAGGCAGCACATGTGGAATCAGGGCCAGCCGAGCTGAGATGCCCTCACAGGTCCCATAGCCCAGGGAGGAAGAGCCCCCCAAACCTCTAGTCTCCTTGTTCTATGGAGTGTGTCAGGGAAGGGAATAACAGCTGCCTTCTGACTCCTCAGGGTCCCAGGGTTACCACTTGTCCACTCAGTCTGTTCACCCTTAAACCACAACACTCCTGAATTTCAGTGATCTTTTGTTAAAGATATGAGTACCTGCTGCTTCTGCTGAAGCCAGTAGGTTCAAACACAAAACATGGGTGCAACTTAGGTGATCTTAGGCATTCATGTCTGAAAAATGTAATCGACTTGAGCTGAAAAACTTCCCTTCTTTAAGAGTAGAGTTGGAGTAGAGAGTCTTCCTTATGTTTTAGAACCCTACAAATGACCTCAAACCCACCCACTGGATGTATTCTTTCTCTTCCTTTCCGGCATGGCAGTTGATGTTTATAAAATAAAGGACATATTTCTGAAAAGAAATAGGACAAGAAAAAAATTATTTGAAATACCTGAAACCAAAGTGGCCTTCAGCCATTCTTCTAACTATTTGCAAGCTCAGTCTGAATTTACCAGATTTAAGTGAAAACTTTGCTGAAAGTGATGTCTTACAAAAATGAAGAAGTGCTCCGTTTTCACCCACTAAGAAGTTCCTTAAGAGTGGTAGTGTTTGCACAGACAGGTCATCTTGCAGGGTCAGAGCCTGAATTGTAAGATCTTCATGATGGGACTTGATTCTCAGTGCTATGTAATTCTATTAAATAAAAAAATAGAAGTACTAGTGTTTTACTTAATACAGCGCCCAGCAGAACTGAAGCATAATTAATATAAAAAAAGCACTTTAGTTTTTTTTTATAGGAGAGTTTATAAGAAGACATGGAGTTATGGTAAGGCTTCCTATTTTAGATTGTATGTTCAGTTGTTTCAGTAAAGTGTATTTATATTAAGAGCAAGTAATGCCTAGAGATAATTACAGGAATGTAAGTCAAAGCAGGCATGATTTCTATAAATTGGATTTTTGTATTTTTTTTTATAATTTCCCTACTTTGACAGTATGAAACTTGTTTTTCTAGCAACTTGTCAGGTGCTATCATCCCTCCCTGTTGTTTGCAGTAACACAGGCCAAAGCATACCATGTTGTGAAAGTTCCTTTAGCGGTGTCAAGCTACTGAAGAGCTTTGTTAGGCTTATAAAGGCACCAAAAAAAACCAACCCCAAACTCTGTTGATCTTAAGTGATGTTTCTGTGTGTATTCTAAACTGGAGAAAAGTAGCTGAGATGATTTTAAAAATGATACTTAAGAAATATTAGGTATCAGCATAACAGACAAAGAGGCTTATAATGAAGAAAGGTATAATTATAATATTATTTTTATATTATAAGTTTTCTTTGATACTTCCTCTAAAATGTTGTCTAAGCATGAATGTGACTTTAAATTTCTAGAGCTAGCTAGCAATGATTTTGGGAGGTCTCCTGCAGAGCTGCATTCTTTTTCATTTCTTTTTATATGACCTGGTCTCCTATATAGTCTTGCAGAAATCACATCACCTCTTTGCAGGAGAGGTGTGAAACAGAAGTGTATTGGAGAGGTTCCTACACTACCTAAGGGCAGGCACAATTCACTTCTCTTGTCATCTTCCAGTGTACTCCATGGCTTTATTGCTCCTTTACTTTTTGTTCCTTTCCACTTAACTAGTAGCCTTTTGTTTTTGTTAAAGGGCTTATCTCTTTTGACGTGTTTGCACAGCATCTCTTCTATTACAGCATTCTAGATATTGTGACCCTTAGTGATAACAAGAGCAGTAAAAAAAAAAAAAAATTAGCCTAGTTATTTTAATTTCATATGTGCTTTTTTGGTTGTTTTTTTTTTTTTTTTTTTGTTTGCAGTTCTCCTCTTACCTGGTGTAAGTAGTTAACTTTTCTAAGTTATGTCTAGGCTGAGATTATGTATTTGTTTTCTGACATTCTTTCTATGTAAGAATTATAAAATTCTCATTTTTGATGGTGAGGGTATGACTAAGGACAACACAAAATATCCCTGGCATAGAAAAAGGGAACCATGCCTCATGGATTGTGGAAAATTTTCCCTTACAATTTCTAGCAGAATGAAACTCAGTGAAAATTGAAGAATTTATTCCTTTACTTTCTTGGGTGAAAATAAGCTTTCTGTCTGGAGGGAATAGAACTGAAAGCACCTCAATAAAGAGTGTAACTTTTGTGGGTTTTTATAACTATTTTATATTATTTAAACCATATATTTTATGGGTACCTGATGACTTTGCTATGGGTAGTGAAGGAAAAATCTTGATAATTCAAAGGCAGAGGGTTCTTTTGACATCTTATCTAGTTCGCTTTATACAAGATTCAGTTTTTCCTTATAAAATGCTTGCTTTTTGTTAAGGGAAAAAAATTAATACTTCCTCTGTAAGAGAGTTTTTCTTAAGATAAAGTAAAGAATGAATACAGACAGGACGTGTGCAATTGTGAAATCAGCTGAAAAGAAATTACATTGGTTGAAGGGAGGGGAAAAAAGAACTGATTTTTTAATTATTATTTATTTAATGCTAGTAGCCATACTTTTTAGTAGGATTGAAATCTCCTTTTCCCTAGAAAGTGAACTTAATTTTTTCAAAGTAAACTCTTGCTGTTTTTTCTGTACTAGAAATTTTTAATTGGGTAAATGTTAGATATAGGATATGCAGGATAGCTCTTTACAAAAGCAATGAGGTGGCATTAAGTATGTGAAATATACCATTCCACTTCTGCACTTATTGAATGAAAGGGATTTTGGTTTCTGCATTTGTGCTCTAAAAAACTAACGTCTAAATGGCAGAATAAAATGCAATAGTGGGAATGCATTTTTAAAAACAGCTCAGTCAGAAATGTTCCTTTTAATGATATTTAGCTTTATTAATACTCCATGTGTGCTGATTTTGTCTGGAGTAGAGTTAATTTCTTCACAGTAGCTGGTATTTGGGTATGTTTTGGATTTATGCTGGAAACAGTGTTGGTTACACAGGGATGTTCTAGTTACTGCTGAGCAGTGCTTACACAGAATCAAGACCTATTCTGACTCTCACACCACCTCATGAGTGAGTAGGCTGGGAGTGCACAAGAACTTGGGAGGGGACACAGCTGGAACAGCTGACCCCAGCTGACCAAAGGGATATTCCATACTATATGATGTCATTCTCAGCATATAAAGCTGTAGGAAGAAGAAAGAAGGAGGGGGACACATCAGTTGTGATGGTGTTTGCCTCCCAAAGGAACCATTACATGTGATGGAGCCCTGCTTTCCTGGAGATGGCTGAACACCTGCCTGACAATCGGAAGTAGTGAGTGAATTCCTTGTTTTACTTTGCTTATGTGCATGGCTGTCACATAAAGGGGTAAGGGTTTGATATGTGTCTGAGGGAGGTCCTCCCAATGAGTCACAAAGTTCAGAGTGGACCCTGTGACTTTCTAGACTGCTCTCACAGAGGAGCCTAGATGCAGCTAAATCCACTCTTAGTCCCAGACTTCTTCAACAGTTTATGACTAAGGATTACGAGTGCATAGCCACTTATTAAAAACATTTGCCTGTTTCAGAGCCCTGCAAGGACTTTTCACTGAGAGAAGTTTCACAAAGTTGCCAAAATAGGTAATTTATGAAGGTGACAGATAGAACAAGTTCAGAATTGCCACTGATAAATACATTTACTGCAAAAATTGAGCTTGAGTTAATAAATCCTGGGTGGTATATGGCAAAGGCAGAAGAGTGAGTCTCTCAACAAAGCTTGCTGTGTTACTGATGAGGCGGGGAGGATGAGGCTAACTTTTGGTACAGTGGTGAAGTTGTTACACAGTGAGGATTTCACGGTTGCAACTGACTATCTGTGAGGCTTCCAAAGCTGTTACATGGCGGGTCTTTCACGACTAACGAATACACCACCAGGCTGTTAAGTCCTCTGCCTCACCCCAGGTGTCACTCACTTGCCAGGCTTATGTCCAACTGCAAAACTTCCACTCCTCTCCCGTGCTTTGTCCAGATAAACAAGTTGCTCACATCCCATCCTTGCTCAAGCCTGGTGTTAAGAACTTCTCCAGATTTAGCAGTTCTCCACTGCCTTAAGGTGGTTCTGACTTAAGTTGATCCTACATTTCAACACATCAAGCCTGACTATTTTACGTAGAAACTTTTGCTTTACCTGATAAACTGTCTTTATCTGAACCCATGAGTTTTCTCACATTTATTCTTCTAATTTTCTCCCCCCTCTCAGTGGGGAAGTGGATGAGTAGCCATGTGGTACTTAGTTGCTGGCTGGAGTTAAATCACAACAGTGGGTCAGCTCTCTTTGTGGAATTGTCCTCATAGGATTCCAGCTTCAAAAGGAAAAGGACCTATGTATTAAAACCATATTTTCAAATTTATGACTATTAACAGATAATTACAGCTATTTCTCAACTGAATCAAGTTTAGTTAAAACAATGTGGTATGATCATGAAACTAAAACAATCTGTGTCTTTGATGCATCCAAGTTTCATACACAAGGCAATGAAGAATTATTATAATTCTAAGAAAAAAAAATGTTGAATTGTTGAACTGCTAGCTTATGAAGAAAGATTATAGAGGCAAGGTATGCCTAGTTTAGCTAAAGAATAACTTGCAGAGGAACAGTATATTCCTGATGCATTACTACTGCTCCAATGTGCTGTGGTAATATAAAAAATACCATGTAACAAATACCTGGTATGAAATTGTTCAATTGCAACATCTTGTAATGGTACAACTGAACATCATGTAATGGTACAAGACCCTATGACTGAGGAAACCAGGGGATTATACAATGAGAACTAAAGACAATATGATGGTGATGAGTATTATCTTTTTTGGGGGGGGGCACTTTAATATAATGAAATAAACTGATACAAGTTATCATTCACCTCATCAAAATAAGCACCATGATTTTATAAGGATTTTAACTGTAAAGTTGGGGATTTTTTTTGGTCAGGATGTAGTTGTTCATGATAACTAGAAAAGAGGTCACATGGAAGAATTGGTTTACTTCAGGCCATGGCCATAAAAAAAAAGCACCTTATTATTATTCAGTTATGATCTTTGAATTAGTTCCCCTATTAGCTGAGAATATCTGCTAATGCATAAGGTAGCAGATGCCATGTTTTACTTTGTGGTTGAGGGCTGAGGACCTACAAGGCAGTCAGTTTAATGTCTTTTGGCTGTTTATGTGTGTGTCATGTGACATCAGACTGGATGACACAGAAATCAGAAATGGCAGAACTTGGGTGATGTGCTGTGCCTGATTAGCCTACCTCCTCCCCATGTCAGTTGTACACTGAGGCCCAAAAGAGCATAGATGCCATTCTGAAATGTTGGTACCATGAAGGCTTTTGTTGATTTCACCCGAGTAGAAAGATAAAGTACAAAATATGAAGTGGGAAATCTGTCACAGGGAAGGAAGCGTGTTGATAAGTGTCCTTGCTCAGGCAGGAGCCAAACTGGTGGCAACAGCAAGAAGGGAAGTGTGGAAGAAAATGGTACACTTGTCATAGGACAAAATGTGTAATGCATAAAAACAATGTATTTCAGATTAAGAGAGTAAATGTAAAGAAGCATCCTACTTGGGAAGGACAAGCATAGTGATATAAAGTGGATATAATTACCATGTTTTTCTATAACTTACATCCACACATCTTACAAAACTGAACAAATACTATATTAATAAATAAAACTACTGTTAATATCTTGCAAGAATGAAGACTTTTGTAGCTGGGTATGTAACAGAAACAAATTGATTGTAAAGCAAGCTAGGAAATTATCGGCTATAGAACCATGTGAAAGTGTTTGTCCCTCATTATATTGGAATTGATATTTTTAGTTTGATATTAAATTGGCTTAGATAGGTTTTTTAATTAGCAGTGAGATAAGAGCATATATAAGAAATAAGTCATGCTGCTCATAGATTTCTCTGTCAGACAGATAAATTGCATTACATGTTGCTTATGTATTAACAGGAATATTTATGAAAGTGTCTCCATGATGTAGAAATTTAACAGTTTTGACACTGACAGAAGGAATGGGATACATGGAATTTTAAAATGGCATCTCTATATTTATTGGGTATGTGTTGAAGTGGTTTTAAAATTATTTTTCAAATGATATTTGCCTTTGTTTGACTTTCCACTGATATGTGATCTAATGAACCATTTCCTGACAGCTGATTTTTGCTTTTTATTTGAGATATGCTATCTGGTTCTCAGCAGTCTTCTAGTTGGTGCTGCTAATTAAATAGATTACATTCAGTGAAGGAGAGCATTAAGTAAAAGGAAGTGGATAGATAGACATTAGTCCTGCTTCATTGCATTTATTTATGCAGAGAAATGAAACACAGTTATAAAATCTTACCAGTGGGTTTGGAATGATAATCTTCCAGTGTTTATGAATGGCCATGTATAACTATTGTGTATGTCATCTGTGATATAAAAACAGTAATTCTCATGGCCAGTTCCCCTGTTAATTCCAGTAAGTCAATGTTTTAAATGTCATGATTGTTTTGTTACCTTTGTTAAAGAATAAAATGTTGAGCTTCACTAGTAGTGAACTTCTGAGCTCTTTTTCCAGTTTCCATTGTTTCAGAGCAGTAGAACAGCTTACCTTAAGGCTATTAAACTTTTTTTCATTCTTATGAAATATGTGTTTCAGGTCATGCAGCAGAATGATTTTTGGCAGTTCCATACTTCTAAAAAGAAAAGTCTGATAGCAGACTGAGTTTTTATTAATGGCTATTGCATGGTAGTTTTGAGAGTATAAGAGGTTAGAATTATGCTGAGCGAAGCTTATGAAAGGTCAGATGAGAAAATCTTGCTGTGTTATGCAGAAGATCGACCTGGACCAGCACTCTGTTTCTAGAGATGGTAGGATATGGGCAAGTGCAAACATGGTTACTATCTGCTGTCTATGACCTCTGTACTCTCCCAACATCCACAGTCACCATATTAAGGGTATTAGAAGATAAATTCCAGCCTCTTCCACTAGTATCTCCACAATGGACCTGTGGTCCATAAATTTGACACTGTCAACCTCCTTGACCATCTGCAAGTTCCAGATACTCACTACACACTGTGTATATATATATGTGTATATATATATATATATATAGTCTCCTGTCTTAGGTGTGTTTTCAACTGATCTCCCAGTGTCAGCTATTTAGGGTTTATGAGATTTGGTAAGTTTTACATTCACCTTATATGTTGTCTTCATGATTTTGGAAATCGTGGTCATATTCCCCCTCCACTTTCTTCCCTGGCAAAGAAACTACTGCTGGGGGTTTAGCTGCTTCATTTTTTTGGTATCTTTAGTCGCCATACTCAGCATCTTCCCTCTGGTTCCTCTAACAACTATACTAAGTTGCAGAGAGCAGAACAGCCTATCTTACTCAAGCTGTCAAGATTCTGGATAGCAGCAAGATGGACAGAACCAGGTGTCTCATCACAAAGTGCCCTTTGTGATGGTGGGTGATGTTTTCTTGGGTTTCTTAACCACTACTGGACATAGTACTAAAGCTTTCATAGACCTTTCATTGATGACTCCAAAATCTTGTTTTGGAGTTGTAATTGCCCAATGTGAGCTCCACATCTTGCAGGCAAGACCTAGATTATTCTTCCCTAGAGGCATCACCTTAAATATATCTTTGCTGAAGCTCTTTTGTCACCTTTTTGCTCACTTACCTTTGTAAAGTTCTTCTGGACACTTTTCTTTTCTACTATATTCCTTGGCATTTATATGTTTGGAGAATTAGAGCTAAAATTTTGTCTTTTAAAGAAGTCCATGATCAGGAGATGTTTAATTTTCAATGTTAAATTGAACTTAAATTCAAGTTTGTAAACAATTATATCAAAAGAAATCTGATCTCTTTGATTTGTGTTGTTTTCTCTTCTGGACTATGTTGCCATCAGCATGCCATTTTAGAGTTTTTTATCTGCCTGTTACACTTCCTATTAGTGTGGGGAGACTTGCCATTAAATAATAAATTATTGTCCATTTAGGTCTGACAGCATAATTAGATCTAGCTAAATCTATGGTAACAAGCATAGAGTTAACTACTCACATTTGTAAAGATTTTTTTTTCATTTCTGTAGGTGAGAACTTTTTTTTGCTGATGTAGCATTTCCTAGAGAATAGGGTGCAACAGTTGTGGTTTTTATTTTAAAATATTCTCCATAATACTTAAAATGTATTACTCAACACAGAATGTTTGCTAAAATACTTGTAGTATTCTCCCTTTATCTCAGAACATAGCATGAGATGCTTGGTCACCAGTTTTAATGGGAAATACCCTTATCATCAGAAAAAGATACATGACAGAAGAACTGGGGCATGGCAAACATTTTGTGTTCTGAAAGATGTATTTCATTCTATAAATGTGCATATTAAAATCACAAAATATTTTGCTTAATTTTCACATCAGTGAGATAAATAGTACTTGGAAGAAAAACACTGTTCATCAGGAAAAAGTCACATTCTCTGGGTGAAATATTTACACTGGTACCCAGTCTTTGTGTAAGTATGCTTTAGTGCTCAATACTGCCAAAGTAAAGGGACAGAGGAATTGTCTTCATTTACCTTTGTGGATTACCAGGCATATTATGACCTCTGCAATGTTTTGGCAACATAAAAACTCTAGGTTTTACTCCTCACCTACTGACCAGTACAGCTGCTCAGAAACAGTTTAGTTTGTTACTAGAATGGGACAGTAAACATGCTACGATGATCTATTGATTTCTGTGATTTCTTCTCCGCTCATTCAGGAAACGTGATGCTGTATTTCAATACACCTTATTCTGGGGAAACTAGTTCTTTGGGATCAGGATTGTTCAGCCTGTCTTTTCATGTATCATTCTGTGAGCACCATAAACATCAGCCGTGATGGAAAAGAACAACATTTGTGAAAAACCGATTTCACTTCAATTTGATCTCACAAGAGCTAGCAACAGTGAAGGATTTGGCAAAGGTCACTGACTATTGGTGTCTAAAACACAACAGTAGTCTTCATAGAAAGGAGAATTACCACTCTTGTGAGCTGAATGCTTTCATGAAGTATTTGAGAATTAAATGTGAACACATTGTGAATCATCTATTTTAAATGCAATCCACAAACAATGACTACGAAGACTAAATATATACCTGTATGCCTTTAGTAAAGGCCTTTGACACCATCTCCCACAGCATTCTCCTGGAGAAACTGGCTGCTCATGGCTTACATGAGCATATGCTTCTCTGGATAAAATCTGTCTGTATGTCTGGGCCCGAAGAGTTTTGGTGAATGGAGTTAAATCTAGCTGGCGGCCAGTCACCAGTGGTGTCCTCCAGGGCTCAGTGCTGGGGCCACTTCTGTTTAATGTCTTTATTGATGACCTTGATGAGGGGATCAAGTGTGCCCTCATCAAGTTTGCATATGACACCAAGCTGAGGGGAAGTGTCCATCTGCTTGAGCATAAGGTGGCCCTGCAGAGGGATTTAGACAGACTAGATCGATGGGCCAAGGACAGTGGTATCGATTTCAACAAGGCCAAAAGCCAGGTTCTGCACTTTGGCCACAACAACCCATGGCAGCACTAGAGGCTTGGGGAGGAGTGACTGGAAAGCTGCTCAGCAGAGAAGGACCTGGGGATGATTACTGATAGCTGGCTGAACACAAGCACTGAAAGGAAATTGTAGAGAGGTGGAGGTCAGTGTGTTCTTCCAAGTAACAAGTGATAGAACAAGAGGAAATGGCCTGAAGTTTCACCAAGGGAATTTTAGATTAAATATGAGGAAGAATTTTTTACTGAACTGGTTATCAGGCATTGGAACAGCTTGGCCAGGGCAGTGGTTGTGTCCCCATACCTGGAGGTGTTTAAGAGCCCTGTATATGTAGTGCTGAGGGATATGGTTTAGTCAACATCTTCCCAGAGTTAGGTTAGTGATTGGACTTGACGATCTTAAAGGTCTTTTCCAATCTAGGAAATTCCGTGATTCTGTGATTCTATGATATATTGATTTCCTCAGAATGTAATTCTTTCACCCCTGGATTTAATTCCTATGTATTCTGCTAGTGCTTATCAACTCTTCCTACAGCTATTCAAGCAGTTAATTAGCTTTCACACAAAGATATGCTCTTCCAAGTACCATGAATTTTCCTCCTTTAATCATAACAATAAACAGAAAAAGATGAACAAAATAGAAATCTTGCACAAAGGAATGGAAGGCTGTATCTGACCTGCAATACATAACTTTAGTGTCAAAGTACATGACAGGTAGTTAAGTGTCAGGTGCTACAGGTGCCGAATTGTGGTCTTCATAACTGGAGTCTTTTCTCTGTTGGTCAAAAATAGAAGGAAGATTTACCATTGAATTTAACATCCTGTTCCACCTTTAGAGTCTTTGTTTCAATTCTGCTGTTTATTGCCTGCACAGGCAGCTGATAGTGCACCAAGGCTTGGCAATGTTTCTGAGAAACATTGTATTTTAATATCTCTGATCCCTCAGTCATGAGTGAGGCAGCATTTCAATGTTTCATTCATACATGGCATTTTTACTGATATCTCTCCATACAGAACAATATTTCACAGTTGCAAGTGCTCTGACAAACAGGCTGTACAAAGTAACTGTGGCATATCTCAGTCACTATTCAGAATTCTACAAGCACAAGCGCTATATTTTAAAAACAGGCAGGTTTTTTTGAACTATGTTTAGTTCTTTTTCAGTTTCCTATACTCTCTGAGAACATGTAAAACTTTGGGTATATGATAATTAAACTTTTCATGAGGCATATTTATACTCCACTACGGGTTGCTAACATTTGTGATTCTTTTTCATGATTTTGTGTATATATTCAACAGATATATAAACATGCTATATGCATATATGTTCTCTATGTTAAATGCAGTAAATTCAACTTTTAGAAAAATAAATATGTTACATCAAGACTGAAGATAACACATAATAATAATTAAAGGTCACTGAGAACGTAGGTAGAAATTGTGACCTACCTTAGCTTGTTATAATAGCACATTGAAAAAATCTACTGAAATGTATAATTCTCCTTTTTGAGAGGCCAAGTGCCTGCAGGTCTTGTGGATTCCTGTTGGGGTGGATGTTCAGTACTCTTGAAAACCTGGCTATAATTTTCTGTCACAGACATCATTAAAATAGCCATTGTTTGTTTGGCAAGAATGTGAATATGAGAAAAGTATTGACCATCATGCTCAGTAGATCCCAGAAAAAAAACCCTGATCTGTTATGTATTGACCTCCTGTGATTCTGCAGGAACTGTTAATGAACAAACATGATTCCTCCTAGACCTTAACTCTTATCATTGATGATGCTGTTGCACAAATGTGTTTTGGTGTGATAAGGAGCTATGTAAATTGAAGATCTTTTTTGAAACAAGAGGTGTATGATTTCTCCCAGTCTCAATTCTGTTTTCTTCTGTGCTGCTTGCCTCACTCGTTAAAAAAAAAAAATAAATTAACATGAAAATAATTAAAATAAACTTATTTAAATTATGTTTGTATAGCAAGGAAAGAAAAAATAGAAACTAAATACTGTCTGAAACTACTAATCAGAAACTGTTAAAAGGATGCAAATGTAAGTATATATTTGAAGATCATTAAAATCTATCATATATTTCTGGGACATGTATACAAGGTATACTGCCTTAAACTAGATCATGTTATCCCTTTCTTCAGTGGAAAGGAAATTCTGGATTTTCTGTTAGAGGAATGTTGACAGGAGAAAACTTCTAGTTTTTCATATCTCTACTAGTGGCTGAAAATCCAAATCTAAGGTGAGACACTTCAGCCAGGCTAATTATAATTCATTGAATTTGTAGGAAAGGAGAACGACCTTTGAAAAGATCATGGGGAACAGGGATGATTTCAACACACTGTGGAAGAAGCTCATTTCCTTGTGTGTTTGGGCTGTAATTACAGAGACTTTTGCAATGTTTCCTATCATTCTCTTCTGTGACTGCTAGACTGGTAAGTGAAATCTACACTCAATTCTTTCCCCTGGGGAGCTTGCAGGGGCAGTGTAGCTGTATACTATGAAGTCAGCTGCATGAAGCTCAAGAAACTTCAAGTAGCTGTGGAATGCTGTCTGTATTTTAAATTGTACACAAATGACAGGTGATTTTGGCTTAGTTTTACTTTAATCTTCTCCTGCTTCTGATATTACTCAGGCAGGACACCATCAAAGTGTCTGTGCTTTGACATTTGGGATTTTAGTGCTGATTTCTTTTGAAGAAGGTTGACTAAGGGGTTTCTGGTTTGCAGTCTAGTTTTTCTGGTTACAAGATGGAAAGTGAAATGTTGCCTATCACTAAATTGCATAGTGTAGCTTTCTTCTTTCTTTTCACTAGTTTGGTTTTGGATCCAAGATGAAGCTCAGATCTACTGTTTTCTGCCACTTTTAAGAATCTCTGTAGACAGGTAGCTATGGAAGTATATATGAATAGGTACAGCAACTGCATTGGCTCTTTGGTGAAATGCATTTAGTATAAAATTCTACAGGGTACAAGAAAAGCTTTCTGATGAAATGACAGATGTGGAAACCCTTTAACATTTCACATCTCTTTCTGTTTACTTGTTTTAAGGGGTTTAATCCTGTGCTTCACCCTCAAGGAGACAGACACACTACACAAAAGCATAATATAATTTGTTTTGAGAGAGAACTCAAGTGAATGAGGTAGCACCAGAGATAATTTGTACATCTGAGGTATCACAGTTAAACATTTCCTGATGATTGCTGCTGGCAGTGAAAGCAAACAAAGAGTGTACTCAAACATGATTTGAGGATATGAATAACTGGAATAATGCTGCTCTGCAAAGCAGGTCATATGCTTCATTCTGCAACATGTAACCTACATGTGTATATATAGTCTATTTATACTTTTTTTTAATAAATACACACACACCGC
>WTSP01005677.1:0-31028 GCA_025331215.1 Actenoides lindsayi | reverse complement strand
CGGCCCCGCGGCGCCGCCCCGGGGGCTCCTCCGGCTCCCTCCGCCCGGCGGGAGCGGTCGGTGGCGGCTCCCCCCGCGGGGCAGGCCGGCGCCCGCTTCGCGTTTCGAGCCCTGAAGTGGCTCGGTTCCGAATCCAGCCCCTCGCTCGGCCGAGGTGTTGCCGCGGTGCGTTACCGGCTACGGCAGCGGTCGCGTTCCCGGGTGGCTCTGCCTTCATTTCTTGCGCTTAACGATCGCTCTGTGCGCTGAGTAGCCCCTAAAAGCCTGAGTCAGGGATTAGGGCCCAGCTGGGTGCTCTGCTCTGTGTCCCTGTAAGACACTCAAGTGGATAAATGAATTAATTATTGTCTGTGCTTTATAGTAAAGATGATTGTTAAAAAAACCGAACCCTCTTTCTTTTTCTTTTTTTTTTTCTTTTTTTTTTAAACCAAGCAAATGCTCCTATTTTACCGTTCAGTTAGTTGAGTGTGGAAACAGTTGCAGCTTACAGTATAGAGCCTCTAAACTTTTTGGTGGCTGGATTGCTAGATGCATTATCTGAGCTGTGGAGGTGCTTCCTCGATGCAGCAGAGGAGATAATTAACTTAGGGTTTCTCCAGTAAATATTCAAACCTTAAAATTGGGTCTCAATCCTCCCCCATAAACACTCGGCCAGGAGTGCTGGTCGGGGAAACCCACCTGTCATCATATTGTCAGGATTCTGATAGAGAAACAGGCTTTGGCATTCTCATTTCTGGTTTTCCCTGGCCTCGACGCGTGCCCCTGCAATCAGCATAATATTCTAGTCTTTCACAGGGAGACAATTGCACAGCACTTCTTGTTCGAAAGCAGAAGATGGGTTTATGTTGCTGTCACTCATGGAAACATCTGCCAAGTTTCCCATTTGGGTAATTCAGAAGTCAATAACACCTCGATTTTTAACTTGCCCAAGCAGCTTGATAAAACAGTTTATTACTCCGTTACGCACAAAATCTGGTGAAGCCAAGAACGTTGGAAGGGGGAATAATTAGTGCTGTGATTGCTTTGTTTACTAACAGAGTTGCTAGCTGTGTTTAGCAACTACTCGCCTTGGATGTCAATTTGCTTTTTGTATAGATTTTTGTTATTATTGGCTAGGCAAAGCAAGACACCTTTAGGAAAGCAAACAGTGAAAATTATGCTGTCACAGGGGAAAAAAAAAAAAAGAAATTAGTGGTAGGATACAAGTTGGAATTCATCTGCATTTTCTCTCCTCTGGTGCCCGTGCGTTGAGTTGTAAGGTAAGTCAGCTCAATAAGGGAAGGTTCAGGATGAACACGTGCCAGCTGACAGAACACGTGTGCGTGTGTCAGGAAGCAGGTAATCTCTTCAGTGGTTTTTGAGTTCGCTGGTGCACTCAAATGGCCTTCTGCGGGGGGAAGGCACCACTGCTAGGCCACGTTAAATTATACAGACTGACATCTATCCAACA
The DNA here is from genome assembly GCA_025331215.1 of Actenoides lindsayi. Lineage (NCBI taxonomy): Eukaryota > Metazoa > Chordata > Aves > Coraciiformes > Alcedinidae > Actenoides > Actenoides lindsayi. The sequence continues at coordinate 29,578 of WTSP01005677.1, read as the reverse complement.
AATCCTGCCACATGTGCTTGGTACCTAAAATAACTACCGTGGAGGGCTACTCTTCATACAATAGCTGAGGCTTCTGGCTATCATTCTTGCTTATCAACTGCTTGCACATCACATTTTTCGTTAGCGTGAGTCGTGCTGGTGGTGTCCACTCATGGCCAAGTATCCTATGGTGGCAACAGTTGCTAATGAGTATTTGGTTAGTTCCTAACACTTGTGTTCCTCTGCTGCTCTCAGCAGAAAGGTGGTGATTTACTTCACATAGGAAGGCAGCGTTTGATCTTTATCTCTTTCCCTCCTTCCCCTTAGCTCCTTTTTTTTAATCTCTGTTGAAATTGTGCATTTAGACCTTGGTTTTTTATAAACCCATGATTTTTCTTCTTTTCCGTGAGATTTTACCTCCAGACAAATAATAAATCACTCCAGTTTTGATGAATCCCAAGTTAATAGGTACTCTTTGGGGCTCTGAAGGGTTGCCGTGTTGCAGATTGCAGGTACATCTGATTGTTGTGATTCCACGCTGCTCACGTCGGTCCACTGACAGTTGTCTTGCTGGCAGTTCCTGTCACATTGTACCTGCCTTCCAGGTCTTACACCTGCACAGAAAGTTACTGTGCATTTTACAAAAGAGAGGGAATTTCCTCCAGCTTGTTTCATGAAGTGCTAAGCCTATGCTTAGTTTTTTGAATGTTTAATAAGTTGGACTTTCGTTTTCCAGTCCATATCAATGAGCTTCTAAAATTACAAATTCTGGCCTTGCAAAAAGGGGAGAAAAAACAAATAAATCCAAAGCAAACCAGCCACACACCTGTTTTACGTAAGATGTTTAGCAGAATTCCTTCATCTGCCTGAGTCTTGGGTAAACATACATGCGTGGACATGTCATGTTGTAAACAATTGCAGCCGTGCGTTTTAAGATGACAGCTTGGTGGTGACGCTGGGAATAGAGGGATTCATTGTCACCAGAAAGATAAACCACTGCCTTGTCCTCTTTTCTTATTTATCCCACTGCTCGCAGAAATAAATACTCGGTGTAATCAACTTTTTTCATATCGGAAGAGTTTGTGCTGTGAGAGCAGTAATTTATAGCTAATACAAAAGGAGTATTATTGTGGTGACAAAATTCTTTAGTCTAGCACGTGCAGCATTCTGTTAAGGTCTTCCAGGATGGAAGAGTTGTTAGAGCTGGGCGGGGGGGGATAATAGTGTTGTTACATCACAGAGAGGAGCTAACAGTCCAGGACTGCAGACATGGTCACACTTTAACAGCCAACCCCAAAATCTTAGTTAAACAACTGCTTATCTGCACTCTTACACAGAATTAGGCAAATACTTATCTACTGGGAACACTGCTTAAGGTAACTTCTTTTTTTGCTTCTTGTGTCTTCAGTGAGGAATGGGTTTTGCTTGGGCTTTTTTTTTTCTTGAATAAGAAAGGATGGGCTGTTTTTTCTGTTTATTGAGGGTATACCTGTGATGATCCCCCTTTCCAACATTTATTTCCAATTGTAGTACCACAGACCTTGGAATCAAGCAGTAGCTCTTCATTATACAAAGGCACGTGTACCTAAGTGCAGATTACTCCTTGTATCTGCGATCGACGTGGGTTTAGGAACAGTTTGGGGTTGAGTAGCTGCTGTTCAGTACTGCGTGTTGGAGGTCTTGAGTAGAGCCTTGCTTCTCTTCGGTTGGAAGGGAAGGTTTGGGGTGGATATTTTTGTTTGCTTGGTTTTGTTTCCCTGGGTGATTGAACGTTCAGTTTTCTGTCGGCGGTTGCCTGCCGCAGCATTCGCCTCCTGACCGATGGCTAGCGTCGTTGAAGGGAAACAATACTGCATGCATGTTATTTCTCTGGAAGTACTGGAAGAAACTGATGCTTTTCCACTGGTCTCGTCTTCCCTGCCTCGCCTGCGTTGCTGGCTGAGAGATTAGGAATTGCTCTAACAGTGTCAGCACAGGAGAAGTGTCAAATAGTTATTTCTGCTCTATAATTGAGGCACGCGATGCGAAACGATGGTAATACTGTAAATGCAGGGTGCTTCAAAAGTAATATTGGAGCAGCCAGAGAAACTCGATGTTTTATGATCAGCAATGTCAGGAGTTGAAGAGCTGCCAGTAGCATGCACTGGGCTTGTAATACTAACAACGTACTGGAGAACACCAAGGAAGCTTCAGGGGGTTGAAGGAAAGGCAGTGTTAGGAGACACAGTGGACACTGCAGGTAGTTAGAAGCTTTTCAGCCTCTTCTGTATCCCACACGAAATAGTTTGCTCAGGATTCAGATATGGAGGAGCTGAAGGAGAGCAGGAATTTCACCTAGTTAAAAATAGGTTCCTTTAAGCTGACTTGTTCTGTGGTGAAGCTCATGCATTTTGTCACTTAAAAATGGTGCTTGGATGTTTGTTTGTGGAAGGCATTTTGTTTGGAGTGCACAGCTTCTCCGGGACAAACCAGAGTGACAGCATGTGCAGTGTCCTATTGATTTGTATTTATTTATTTGCAACTGAGAGTCCCCTTATAATTCTGAAGTGGGAATTGTTGCTGAGATGTGTTTTCTGGTGGTATCCTGTCGAGATTGTGATGGCTTTAAAATTCTGGAGTATTTTCATCCGCGATCTTGAGAGTAGACTTAATTGCTCCGGTTTGCAAACAAGCTTGGATTAGTATAGGAGGGAAATAATAGATAGAGGAGGACCTGAATCACTTTATTAAGCTGAACTACGGATTTCTACCAAAGGCAGATAGGAACTTGCATGTGCCTCCAGAGGGCTCTTTCCCTGTTTTGTAGCTCAGTGCCTTTTCTACTCGTGAAGGACGAGACAAAGTTTCTTAGTCATTGCTGTGGTCACCCCCTTGGATGTTCTGGTTTGCAGACCAGTCTTCTCCAGCTGTGGTCTGCAGAATGGGTCCTTTCTGAGCAGCAGGGCTAGTGAGTAAGCAGGTTGTGCACAGGACCCTTGTAAGTGGTGCTTGAAAAAGGAAATAATTGAAAATGCTATCCAGTTGACAAAAGTTTTGAAGGTGCATAAACGGAGTGAAATATTTGATACTTCACAGAGCAGTCACGACAGACTGTGTGTGAGATAGGGTCTGAGTTGCTGAGAAGCAGCACTTAAAGAAGTGAAGAGAGGTCAGGATGCAGTAGCTGAGCATGAGCTCCAGCATGAGCTGTTGTTGAATGTGGAGCATAGAATGTTTCTTCTGATTCTGGCGTCGTCGTGAAAATGCTCTAGAATGTATCAGGATCCTGTAGGCACCAGGCAGTGCAAGGCTGTAATGGTGAGCTGAAGGGCTTGGTAATGACTAATGGTCAGAAAATAGCCCCTGTGCTAAAACTTAAGCTGAGTGTAATTGAACAAAAGAGGGGTAACAATCACGGGCTGACAGAAATAGATTTGATAATTTGATTTTCGATGTAGCAGACAAAGAGCAGGATCCAGTGGCTGAAAGAGCCCCATGAATTCACACTGAAGTGGGGAATGCTGCTGAGCAATGTCCTAAGTGGTTTTTAAATTGGAAAAGTGGTCCCGAGGACCACTCTGAACTCTGTTTCAAGAGACTGAAGTTGAGATTGGTTTCCTACTCACGGTTGGGCTGGTGCAAGCCGAGAACTGATTGAGAGGATTTTATCAGTCGAGTCAAATCTTACCCAGGAGAGAAGGGAGAACCTCCCTTCACACCACCACTTGCCAGGAGGCAGCTACACTTTGGTTGCTGCCCTTTGAGCTGTTTCCCAAAAGGCAACACAAGTTGCTCGTGAGTCTGCTTGTCACTTTGCTTCTCCAAACTAGGTGATGATGCTGTTGAAACTCCTTGACAGAACTAACTAAAGTTCTCACTTGTTGTTTTCTCTTCCTAGAAGAGCAGTGACAGGGTGACCAGTAATAACCAGCTTGTCAACTGACTACTGTTTACACGGAAGATTATTTTAGTGGAGCCTTATTTTGGTAAATTGTTCTGAAGAGTGACTTCATCAGCTGCTTGTCTTTCATGCCAGTGCTTTTGTGAGCCCAAGGTATGCAGGTCCTCTTCAGAAGCAGGCAGGAATTAAAAACAAGAGCCTGTCAGTTTTATGTCTGAAGGGAGAACATTCTTCTTGTTCCAGCAGGATGTTGATGGAGTTTCAGGATTTTTTTTTTTTTTGAAGCGTAATCAACTGCCTGTATGATTTTTTTCAAGTAAAAATGTCTGAATGGCACAGCTGAGGCTTTTCTCTTGGAGTTCTTGTTTAGGTCACGCTCACTTTCCCCCATACCTCTGTCTCACACACACGGGTGCATATGTGCTTGTCCCGAAGGTGTGTTACCATCTGAGCTGGAATAGGTTTCCTTTGGGGCTCACTGGGGATTGGAACTATTACTTTTTAACATCCTTTACAGCTTAATGTCCCTTTATAGTTGATGTTCTAGCAATTCAGTTTTCTGCTGCTTGAAAATGTAAATGGGGTGTTGCTCTTGGTTAGCAACAGCTTGTTACGTTACACCTTTGAGATTCTGTCATGGGAAGGATTCTGAGCAATATTTGAGAAGCTCCTCTAGCTATAGAGGGTAAGTCCATAGCACTAGAGTAAAGCTTATCTGCATACTAAGTGTTGAGTGTTAACTACTGACCTCACATAACAGACACAACCAAGTAAAGGTTTAAAACTGCAAAAGCCAGGAATCTAAACTGTGTTCCTCAGCTGTGAGTTCTCATTTTGACTGACCAATTGAATTCGCAGTCTTTAAAGACACAGACGTTTCCTGGAAACCTGCTTTGGTGCTTCTTAGTGTGGGACACTTTCTGCTGTGCTTATTGTGGCTCTTCCCTAGTCGTTCAGGTGCTGCAGCTGCATTAGGCATGCTTGTATACTGTGCCTTTTATACAGTGGGAAGCTGTTGTTGGGTGAGTGTGTTGGGGTTGGGTTTCCCCCCTCTCCTCTGCCTGTTTTTTCTCATGATGAACTATGTTTTAGTCCTCCAGCAATGAAAAGTTCTGCCTCAGGGCAGTGGGGAACCATCCCTCCTTTTCCACACATCATTTCTTCTCATCCTTTCCTACCCTTTTCTTCCTCTGAGAAGGTAAACTGGCTTCCTCAGAGCTGGGAATTTGATTCTGATGAAATGCACATTCCTTTTGATAAAAATAATTATGCTCCCGAAAGTCAAGCTTTTAATCCTTATCTTCAGAGCTGCTGCTTACTGCTGTTCAGCAGCTCTCTCAGCTCTTCCTTTTCCTCGTGGTCTGTGTTAATGCAGTCCCTCATGCTCCAGGATTTTAAGCCTTCACTGGGCTTCTGAGTGGTTAAGTCACAATAAAAATGCAATTGTTTTAACTTTGCTTTTCTCATTCACCGTAAAGTTCAAAGTATAGAACAAAATCACTACAGACTGATTTTTTTTTTCCCATTTTCACCACTGTAGTAACACAAGCAGTAGTAAACCACTTTATCTGTATTTACAATTGCTTTTTTCCTGAATGCTCTCAGTGGGAGCTGTAGAGAAAATGACCAAAAATAAAAAATTGCTCTTACATTGCCCAGGAGTTGATGTGGTTTTCATTTAGAAATAATAATTTGTAATTCAGCTTTGCTTACGAGGGCTCTTTAATTTGAATGTGTTTCTAAGGCTATTTTATGAGGCACAAAGCCAGTAGTGTTTCATATAGTGATAGTAATGTGTGAAATCTGTAAATTTACTGTAGGTGTCTGGGAGAAACAAGTGGAATTGTGGTGGACTGGGTGAGGGAGAGCTCCTGGAGAAGTTCCCCAGCTTTTGTGTCTGAAGGATACACTTTGGGTGCTTCACCCAGAGAAGCCTGGCCCAAAGAAGGACCTGTTTATGCTGAAGAATGACATTGCCATTCTTTTTTTTTTTTTTTTTTCTCTAGCAGTTGTATTTTGTTTAGGTGCAGGGTTACCTGCACAGCCCAGACTTCAGCCCCTGTTTTCCAGGTGAGCTGGAGGGTGGTGGTTGCCTGTTGGTAACAGACTGTGCTCTTTCCACTGCTCTGGTAGCAGAGTCCAGGCAGCCCAGTGCCTCTGCCCGGGGGATCTCCCTGTTTCCCTCCCCTACTCCCAGGAAGAAAGAGATGCAAGTTGTTAACTAAAAGCCTTGGATCTAGAAAAGGTTATAAATGTTGGGGCAAGCTCTGTAGCTGTTAGCTTGCCATGGTGTTTGTAATGCTTTTAGTGCTGTTTTATGCTCAGCTCCTTTTGGTGTTGCCCTTTGTTAAAGCACTTTGTTTCTTCCCTGATTCCACTTTTCTTTATCACGAAGACCAAGGAGACTGTTTTACTATGAAATAATGCAGACAGAAATAATAATTGCCTCCACTTTCTGTTGGATTTCTACTCTTAGAATGAAGATTAAATCCTCTGTATACAAGTACTGTTTAAAGTTTATCTTAAATAGTTACTTTTTTAATTACTTGATCTAGTTTCAGACTATAACATACCTTGGCTTTGATTCTTTTCAGACTATGAGAAGACAAAGAAATGAAGTTGTTGTGGAGTTGAGAAAGGTGAGATGACCTCGCACTGTTCTTATCAAATGGGATTTGGCTGTGTTGGTATTTCAGTCAAATTTAAGAGTTTTGTTAAAGGATTAGAAAACCCACCCTGTTTTGTGTCCTTATAGTCCACCAAGAACACTGTTGTTAAACTGTCTGTACCAGTTCTGTGAAGGCACTTTGGTGTAGAAAGAAGCATTAAAGTTAACATATATAGGACTAGAAGTTCTATAATTTTTGTCCTGAAAACCAGAATTTTATTAGTAATCTATTTTAATTTCAAAAACTTAGGAAAAAAATTGGTTTTGCAGTGAAAAAAATCAGGTGTTCTTGTTAATCCATAGGCAAAAAAGCTATTTTCTTTGCCAAAACAATAATTTAACACACAAGTAAGAGTGGAAGGGTATCTGTGTGAAGATAACACTGGTTAGAGTTGCTGGAAAGCTAGCTCTGGAGAAAAATAATCATAACTTCAGTTATTTGTCTTTGGGGATGAACAAAATACTAGCCTCTGGGAATTGCCTTGTCTGGTTGCAATGACAGGTCGGTTGTAATGGTGTTGGTGATGGATGTGCCCATGAAACTTCCAGCAGAAGTAGTTACTGCTGCAGATACAGCTGGATGGAGGCCTTTTCCAGGAAGAAGTGATTGCAAAATGTGCTGCTCTGCACAGCCCTTTCCAGGGCAGTCTTGAATGCTGGAAATTTTAAGTGTCAATGAAAGTGGTTTTACGATACTTGTTTAAAACTGAACCTTTGTCTCCCTTCCTAACACCCTCCACGCCTCCTAAATCAAGGGTTTAAAGATATTAAATGATTCTTTATTTTTTCTTTTAAGAACAAAAGAGATGAGCATCTTCTCAAGAGGAGGAATGTTCCTCATGAAGATATCTGTGAAGATTCTGATATAGATGGTGACTTCAGAGTGGTAAGAATTAATTTAACTTTCCAGCGTGTCTTTTGTTTGTGTACTTAAAGACACTTCTAATTTTTAACTGCTTTTGTCTCTGTTTTTTAGCAAAACACTTCTTTGGAGGCAATAGTACAGGTAAAAAAATAATTCATTGTTTGAACATTCTTTGTGTCATGGTGCCAAATATGTAAAAAGTCTAAATTCTCTTCTCTTTTTTAGAATGCTTCAAGTGACAACCAGGGTATTCAGTTAAGTGCTGTGCAGGCTGCAAGGTAAAACCCCACTTTTCTCAAATATACTAGATTTATTCTGACTTTATCATGCTTTTAAATTCAGAAAATGTGTTCTAGCTTCACCAGAAAAAGTATGTCATTGACTGGTTTTGGAAAAGAAAACTTTACCAAAAAAAAGGGGAAAATCCCTAGGTCTGAAGTAGGTGGTATTTTCATGATGTACAAATAAATATTATACGTTATATATATTACATATTGATTCAAGTGCAAGGGAAGACTTCCAGATCAAAGGGAATATAGGTGAATTGGAAGCAGCTCTGACTTTTGAGAGTTAATGTATTTGTAACTGATAGTGGAATTAATATTGGACAACTCACCTTCATTTAAGTTTGATCAACTCAGGGGTGGCATCATGTAGTGCACCCTGTTCACTGGAGCTGGTCGAAACCAGGTTGGACTAAAGTACACTGAATTTTGCTGGATTTGAAATGAAGTGGGAATGTTCATGTGGATTTCTTCCCACTGCAACTATTTTTTTTTTGTTTGAGAACTAATCTAAAATGAAAGCAGTGCAGTTTACGTTATTGGAAAGGCATTGCATTGTATTTTAGAGATGAAAGCAAGTGCTTTTCAGTCTTGATTTCATTTGTACCTTCCTTGGACCTGAAGCTAGAATGGGAAGGAAAAAATGTGCCCATGTCTAACCCCCAAAACAGAACCAGAATGTGAGGAACAGAAGGCTATTTGAAGTGCTTAAGAAAAAGCAAATCCCAAAGCAAACAAAAACCCCTCAACCCTCCAAAACAAGAAGTGTTATTTGATATTTGGAGTTCTGTACATGTTTGAGCAGGTGAATTGTGAATAGACTGCACTATGATTTTGTCAGTGAACATAAATCAATACTATGATTCTGTAAGTATGCTTCTGTTCCTTGATTTTTATAAGCTTACACATGTAAATTGTCTTCACTCCTAAAATAAATCTTTGAAGCTGGAAGTTGAAAATGCATAGCTGATTATTACAGGAGTCTTCACATAATCTGTGTTCAGATTTTCCCCATTGCTTCGTTTTCTGAGGTATTTTGTTTTGCAGCTCTGACTCTTCATATCTTTCCCCCTTGAACGGTAAAGCAGGAGAAAACAGCAGTGGCAAGCTGATGTCTAGTTAGTGTTCTGTTGTCTTTCATGTGCCAGTGAAGAGGCTGGTATAGGAAGAGCTGACGATACATAATCTCTCCTCACTGCTATTAAAAGTTTGGTGTGGCAGCCCAAGTTGTCTCCTCTAAGAAGTTTCCTTTATTCTTCTCAATATTCCTTCACTGCAGAAAGGTTTAGCTAAGGGGATTAAAAATTGAAACTACTTCTCTTTGTGACTCCTTGCTCTCTGACACTATATCCCTGGTGAAGAAGAAACAAGTTTCTGCCTTTCCTGTCAAAGCAGCCAGGATCTGTTTATCTCCCTTGCTGGGTGGAGGAGGAAGAAGCTGCAGGAGGGTGTAACTGAATAACTCCAATCTTTGTTTTACTGAGTAATATAAGTTCAGAAGTAGTCAGACAAAATATGGCAACTGAAAGGGGCAATGGATGTAATGGCTTCAGTTTTTCAATACTTTTTTCAATACTAATTTTTCAACAGTTCAGTCATTTCAATTTTGTGGATTAATTATTTTCACTTGAAGTGGAAAAAAACAAATCCTGCTTGGTCTTTGAGAGTATCAGACACACACTGGGGAAAAAACTTGCCAGTCCAGAAGGTAGTGGCAGCACAGGAACGGTTTGTCCAGGGAGGTGGTTGGAGCTCTGTGCTTGGAGGGTTCCAAAACTCAACTACAGGAAGCCATTGCTGACTTGATCTGGTGTCAGCAATAATCCCACTTTGAGGAGGAGGTTGGACTAAAGATCCTTCAGAGATCCTTTCCAGTCAGGACTTCTCCTCCTGTGATTTGTCTATTAACTCTTGCATTCTCTCTTTTTCCTAAACAGAAAGCTGCTTTCCAGTGATCGCAATCCACCAATTGACGATCTAATAAAATCAGGAATATTACCTATTTTAGTGCACTGTCTTGAAAGAGATGACAAGTGAGTATTTCTAAAACTCAACTTTCTAATTGTTATAGTAATTCTTGGTGTTTAGCTAAGGGGGCTGTGGCGTCTGATTTGAAAACTCGTGTTCCAGTTTGACTCTTTTTTTTGTCTGTCTTTGCAGTCCTTCTTTACAGTTTGAAGCTGCGTGGGCTTTGACAAACATTGCCTCTGGAACCTCTGAACAAACCCAGGCCGTAGTTCAATCTAGTAAGTCCAGCAGTATTTGATGGTTGATAAAGCACGTACTGTATCTTCCACAAAAAAATAAGATCATCTGAATGGTACTGCAGAGAGCATCCCCAGTCCTGCTCCTCTCTGTCTCAAGCATGTTCACCAGTGCCCGTGTTAGGGTTGGTCCTTCCATGCCATAGCCAGGGTGGTTGAAACTGAGTTGTCAATCACAGGCGCGTCGCTGAAGGACCTGCCCATGAAGTCTCCTGCCAGATGTTCTCCCTCTTCTGTGACAAGCAGCATCACTTGAAGTGCACACCTGCTTTTCTTCATTTTTCTCAGATTTTAAATTCAGTTGGGTTTCCTGATGGTGAGCAATCTCTTCTGGAAACTCAGACTGCTTCAGCAGTTTGTGTCTGCTGTTTTCCAACTTTCAAACTTCACAGACAAAAAAAACCCCAAACCCATGAACAAAAAACTTGAAGTAAAAAAAAAAAACAAACCAAAAAACAACAAAACCCCAACAAAACAATCAATCAAACAAAACCCAACAAAACCAAACAAACAAAACCCCAATCCACAAACAACTAAACTCCCACAGAGGGATATCCTGTTTTATTGTGAAGAGAGAGCAAAAGATGTGGACCCAAGCCCTGAGGGTGCCTGACATGAAATTCTCTTCCAAAATCAAGTTGAAGAAAAACTGCTATCCTTCGTGTTTTGAGGAATCTGAAGCATGGGAAGGAGTTGTTGTTGGACTTGGAATCTGAATTGCCAAGCAAAACAAACTTTCTTCTGTAGTCTATAAACATGTCCTAATCACAGTAGTACCTCTGTTGGTAAATCAGAACTAAGTAGAAGCATCTGCAGGCTTTGTGAATTGAGTGAATAAAACAACAGAACTTTTTGAGACCCGTGGAGGACTCAAAGATACAGTAAAGCAAGTTTTTTGTCTAAGGAAAAAAAAAATCCACAAAACTTAAATTCCATGAGATACCAGTAGCTTTAATGGTTGGAAAAAGTATTGTATTGCAATGCAGGCTGCTGACACCATTAAACTTCATATATTGAATTATTTTAGAACTACTTGGAACATTTGTTCCTGTGCTAAGTACAGTTTCTAGGATATGTGGTAGCTTTTCAGTGTTGAAATGCCAATGTTTGTTACATATATTCCCTGACTGACTTGTTCACTTCAGTGATCAAAGATTGTTTCTTTTAGTTGCAAGTGCTGAGCAGTTACAGGCTGCTCAGAAAAAATGTATATTACTGGCTCTATGGTTAGGAAAAAAATGTGTTCATAAGAAAGTTCTTAGCACCATCTTTGTTAAATTCCTGGGTGTGTTTCAAAAATCTGTATTACTAAATATAGTCATTATTTCTTCCAGTGATGATCTCTTGATTTCGCTAGGTCTGCACGTATGCACTATATTAGCCAATTTAATAGCTACAGCATAGGAAGTGTGGTTTGCTTCTCCTAATCATAGAATGCCCCAGTTTGGAAGGGATAGGGTGCTCTAAATAAGTTAGATGGAATTAGGGGAAACCCCTGTCCTGCCCTCTTACTGGGTCGCCAGTCAGTACTGTAGGTGGGTACCTACTGCCCGTGGAGCTGGCCAGTTTGAACGGGTGAGCTGTCCTACCAGCTGGACAGTTAGCACTTGGCAGTTGGTTCTCATAGGTAACTTGGTGAATCTGGAAATTCCGTGCTAAGTGTAACTAAATTTGGAGTCCTTGACAAGCTTCAGTAAACTTGAGAGACTCGCAAACAAATTAAATGTCGGGTTATTTTAAGAGTTGGCTTTCATAATATTCTAAAGTGCAAGAAAGTGCAGGGGAGGAAGAATTGTTACAGGGTTGTTTTATTTCTATGTCATCTGGGAAGGTAAAGTTTTGACCAATATGTGGCCAGGTGAAAAATGTTTCTTGCAGTAGTGATATTTTACCTCAGAGCTAATTATGTGAACTCTTGGATTTTTTGAGTGAAGTTTCTTACTAATTGCATGGGGTTCTGTTTCTGTCTTTCAGATGCTGTGCCACTTTTTCTGAGACTGCTGCATTCACCTCATCAAAATGTTTGTGAGCAAGCCGTGTGGGCTTTAGGAAATATCATAGGTTTGTGTTACTCCTGCTACTAAAAACTGCTAAGTCCCTTTTGGTATCAAAAGAACTAGGCAGGATTTTGTGTTAGAACTTGGAGATGCTCAACTGTGAGCCAAAAAGGCAGCTCTTAGACTGGCTGTTACTCAGTTTGTAACCTACTCCTGTGTTTTCTGTTGCGTGTCAGTGGTGTGCACCCAAACTCATGTGCCTGCAGACTTTGATTGCAGGTACAACAATTTCCTACTCCCAATGAGTAGTTCCACATGAAGCAATTAGGCAGCCAGCCACAGGTCCTGCTAAAGCTTTATATAAGTGTCTTTATGATAGATGTATCTGTAGAGATAATGTGTCTGTATATTTTTTCACTACATCTTTCCAAGGCCTATGCTCTAATTTTCTATGCATTTTAAAAAATGAAGTTTTAAGTGTGCAAAAATGAGACTTCTTGTGAACAGCACGAGATGAGTTTTGTCTTCCTGATTCTTTGATGTCTCAAAACAGGTGATGGACCCCGGTGTAGAGACTATGTTATTACTCTGGGAGTAGTGAAACCACTGCTGTCCTTCATCAGCCCATCTATTCCCATAACTTTCTTAAGAAATGTTACTTGGGTCATGGTCAACTTGTGCCGTCACAAAGATCCTCCTCCACCTATGGAAACCATTCAGGAGGTGAATGAATTGCTCACTGTTCCCTCTAACTAAACTGGAGTATCTGTCTGCCTTAAAAGTAACCATCAGATGTTTCTTTTCCTCCTTAGATTCTTCCAGCACTCTGTGTTTTAATTCACCACACAGATGTAAATGTAAGTAACACCATTTAGAACCAGTTTGGGGTTCTGCGGTGTAATCCTTGTCATAATTCATATTAAAAAATCAGTGATTTCTTTCATTATGGCAAACTTTGATTATCTTTTAACTGCTTATTTTTACCAGTTAAGACTTTCTGCCTGTTTTTTTCTCTGTATTCTCAAGTGCTTACTTGCATGTACTTTCTCTAGACTTAAAAAGCAATTTCAGTTGTATTTCTGTGAAGACTCATTTACAGTTAAATACAGGATTTTTTTTGACCAGCATCTTAAGTTTGAGGTTGTAAATAGTACAAACAAAAGACAAGGTAGTGTCTGCTGCATATGTAAATTCTTAGGTGTTAAATGTGAACATTAGGTTATTAGTGAAGTAAATGAGCAAAAATTTACTCAAACTCTGAAATAGGTCAGCTTTTTGTCTAAGTGCAAGTCAAAATTGTTTACTACTTTGCTTCCTTGTGAAGTTGTAGCACAGTTGTCTTAAGTTAATAGCAACAGTGCTTTACCAAAATATGTTTAAATATATTAAAGTTTGCATAGTAATTCCACTGTTTAATTGCTTGTATCCAAGTAGGCCAACTTGTTGAGATGGCTGTATTTGAATCACTCGAGAGCTGTCCACTGAAACAATGCTCAATCTTTTTTTTTTTTTGCTATTTCAAGTGGCTTTTCTGTGTGGATACTCACACGTATGTACACACAGAGAGGAAATTCAAAGTGCTGCTGCACCAGATGTTGTAAAAATAAAAGCTTTTCTTAATTTTTGTGGTGGAGTGCCAAGAAAAAGGTAACTCGGTGCCGTATGATGTACAGCTTATTAGTTAGAGAGCACTGGGTGTCTGTACAGTAATATTTGCTGGGGCTTTATCTTGCTTCCAGGGTTGAGTCTTTTCATATCTCCCATTGTGCACCAGTACTTCATGAAAAGAGCAAATGTAATTGAATTTCTTTTATTACATCCTTCAGAATTTAAGCTGTGGTTAGCTCTGGGCTTGGTTTGGTTTTGGTTTTTTTTAATCTCTGTATTTTTTTGAGCTAGAACAGGTTGAACAGCAGTTGTGTTTCAGAATTGTAAAACAAAGGGGATTTTTGCTATTTTGCATTAATTCTTCACAATGAGCATTTGTATATTTTGATTTATATTTTTGTAATACTTGTGGTACTTCTGTACTGATTGCAAATGTTTTTTCTGCTAGATATTGGTAGATACAGTCTGGGCACTCTCATATCTAACGGATGCTGGCAATGAACAGATCCAGATGGTGATAGACTCTGGAATAGTCCCTCATTTGGTTCCTCTTCTCAGTCATCAAGAAGTTAAAGTGCAGGTGAGTTTGCATAACTTCAAGGAAGCATTGCTCAAAATGTAATACTAGAGAAAGTAGCAGGTTTCTTTTTATACCTCACATGAAGTTTAAAGAATCCTTTTTCCTGTGTGGTATAGCATTTGCATAAAACGTTCTGCTTTTTTACCTGTTACTGTTTGAAAGCATGTGCTCAACTGGAAAAATCTGTGATGAAAAGAATCCTCTTTAAAGCCAGTGTTTTGTTTCAGACTGCTGCGCTGAGAGCTGTAGGAAACATCGTCACTGGTACCGACGAACAGACACAGGTAGTTCTGAATTGTGAAGCTCTTTCACATTTTCCAGCACTTCTGACACATCCCAAAGAAAAAATTAATAAGGTGAGTAACTGCAGAGCTTGCACCCAACTGGTAACTTGTTTATATTTGGCTTAGCTCTTTCGGATTCCACACAACGTAGTGTGGGAGAGATTTGAGTGCTTGACTACTTATCCCAATTTGTGGTGAGAGCAAGAAGGGTGCTCAGATTTTTCCTGAAGAAAAAAAATAAATTTAAGGAGATGTAAGCTTCTGCTTGACAGGAATGTTGATTCCTGATTCTTCTAATTGAATTTTTGATGAAATTCAAGCTTTATCTTGGAATTCTGTCTGACTTAGAGTTCTCGACGCATGAAATGTCACTTTAATTAAACTGATTCTCTTGGAAGTGATGAAATAGAGATAATTGGATGTCTCTTTGAATGGAGTGTGTGTGATAAATAGAATTTAAACCCAATCAAACTGGGGGTGGGCTGTGGGGAGCGTGTGTGCACGTGTGTGTGTGTGTGTAGAGGAGGCTTTAACTGGGGGCACTGATGACGCAGTGCTGATTCCGGAGTGCATCTGAGGCATGTTGTTAACTTCTGGGGTGCCACTTTACAACGTTGCCGATGATTAAAGCCCAAAGCAAGCCCACCAAGACAAGCCTGGGCATCCTAAATCTCTAACAGGTTCATTAGTGAAAGTGATCCTGTGATCTGATCCAAGAGACTCAGTTGAATGAAATGGGAGAATTCCTGACCAAAAAGCTGTCGTGACAGAGGAGGAGAGAGGAGAGGGTTGTGATGCTTTCTAGGAAGGGAGAAATCTTATCAACTGTAGCATTAAAACAGGTGATACTCTTAATATGCTTAAAATTTTATGTGAAAGAGTTCATTATTTCTTGACTAATCCCTCCTTAAAGAGGGCTGGGGGGCCCCTCGATCCTTGTTTAACAGAAGAATCCAGGTACAGTCTTTGGTTTAGTTCAAAATCTCAGCTGTTCAGTAGTGGGAGAGTCTACTGGGGAAAAGATCTCTTCTTCCACACTTTCCTAGGCACCTGCTGCAGGTCATGGCTGGAAGGAGAGACTCCTGGACTAACAGATAGAATGGCTGTAAAGGGTCACATAACTTTGGGGTATTCTTGGAAAGCAAGCGTTTAAGAGGTGTTGTATTTTCTTGATGATTAATGCTAAGGAGAAACACTGTGGAGCAGCAGATGAAGAACAGGTTGTCTTCTGCCACTCACACCTGGAAAGCATGATACTGTAATGCAGTTTGGAATGCCCCAGAGCACCCTCTGAAAACTGCTGTAGCCTTTGTTTGCAGTAACAGGATCAATTAGGAGCGCTCGTTTGTAGCCTTGTGACTTCTGTGTCTCCAAATTCTTCCTCTTAATCTGTGGATTTGGATTATTTGGTTGTAACTTGGTAACAACAAAAGACTGAAGAGTCCTGTGGAGTCTCTGAAGGCGTGACTGCTCGCTTGGTTACCTGTGTGTCTAGTCTGGTAACCAGGATTTCAGCCGTGTATGAGCAAACCAATACACTGCTTGATTCCACTTAAGATGGGCAAGTGTATGAATTGCAGATCTGAAGATGTGAGCGTATAAAATCTTGCTGGAGTGGAAATAAAATGCAATATAGGAGACGATCTGAATTAATGGTTTCTTGCATCCTTTTATTTTTCAGGAAGCTGTGTGGTTCCTATCTAACATCACTGCAGGAAATCAGCAGCAAGTTCAGGCAGTAATAGATGCAAACCTTGTTCCAATGATAATACATCTTCTAGATAAGGTGAGATAACAAGAAAGATTTAACAGGATTTTTTCCTTAATTGGGGAAAGTGACATTGAATTCCTTGCTTCATGTTTTACCATCATACTGTAACTGTGGGGGGCAGGGGTAAACTGTACCCTTGAGTGGTTTTCATGCGTTGCAAGATAAAATACAGTACTGTTGATACTCTTCTGTGGAGTGTTGCAAGATGATTGAGTGCCAGGTGTATTGGGGAAGGGAAGTGGATCAGGGGAAGCTTCTTCTCAGGTCCTTCTAAACCTCATTTGAATTCTTTTTCTCGCTTGGTAAGGGCATTGAATTTTTTACTCTCAGATGTGTCAGGAAGAGGTCCAGAGATGGGAACAGCATTGAATTTGTTCCCAGCATTTTGCCAAAGCTTAAAGATGTCATCCTTTCCTCCTCATGTTGTCTGGAAATACAAGGAACGGTGGCAGTTATTGACCTGTTCATGTTACTGCATTGACTTAGTCTGGGAATGTTCCAAGTAATGATCCTGTGACACTAGATTATTGACTGGGATTGCCCTTTTTTATTTTTTTTTAACAAGTAAAACAGTATTAATAAAAATAGATGGCCATAGAAAATAAGAGCTTTTGTGTGCTCAGAGTTGTTCCCATAGAATAGCAAAGTGCTGTAGACATGGATGGATGCTACTTTTCAATAATGGATGAAACTTGTAGAGTTGAATGCTTTTATTGCCTTTTTTTATGAAATAGTGAAGTCAAGTAGCTGCTCTCAAACACTTCTGAATGCTTTCCTCATGTTTTTTCACCAGAATCATAGAATCATAGCATGGTTTGGGTTGGAAGGGGCCTTAAAGATCATTTAATTCCAGCCTGCCATGTCTCATTGCTTGTTGAATCTGGAAGGATCTGCCTTGTGAAAAAGAAGGGTGACTAAAAGCATGTTTTTAACTGGGAGCAGCACAACATTTCTAGCTTTCAAACCTTTGCTACTTTTCTCTTTATTTATTACTTGCTTTTTCTTCCCTGAATTGTGAGGAAGCCAGAAATACCAACCTTAGTACACATTCAACCATGACAAAGATGCAACATCTTGCTTCGGTGAAGGCTGGGATTGAGCGAGACTTGTCTTTTCCCCACAGTAACATTATAGCTGTTCACAGTTCTTAACTGCCAATTTATTGATCACTGAGAAAAGAGTTGAAGACCTTTCTCTTTCAATGCAGTAAGCGGGCTGTAGTTGACTAACTTCAGAGTATGTGCTGTGGTTTATCACCGTGGACACTTAGGCCTTATCTCTCCCTGTAATACATGACAGCTGTCGATAAGCAAGGCGAGAGAGCCGGAGCACTACAGTTTTTATTTACTTTGATGCAAACAAATTGCTCTTCCTCCGGAAGATGGGGTTTAAAAACATGGTTACAGGGAAGGGATGAACACCCTGGGGAGACTCAAAGCACCTGCAGGCTTTGTTACTTAATGAAATCTGATACGGTGATACCAGAATGGACCGTAACAAATAGAAGCTTTTACTAGAATGCTGCATAACATAAAATATGGAATGATTGTTTCTATTTATACTTGTATTTTTAGGGTGACTTTGGTACTCAAAAAGAAGCTGCTTGGGCAATAAGCAACTTAACGATCAGCGGAAGGAAAGACCAAGTGAGTGAAGCCTTAAGAACGGGTCCATTATCTCGGTGTATTTGGGAGAGTTTAGATGCCTGCTGTGCCAGGGTTATGTCTGGATTCCCTCCCTGTTCAGTAACAATCTTCCCTTTTCCACAAGGGATTTAAGAGTGAACTTCAGTTGTCATTGCTGGAATGACCTGAGATTAAGAGTATCAGTGGGGATTTGGATGGAGAGTTGCCTAGTAGCTGTGAATGTCTGTGTTCAAGCTTGGAGGAGATTCTTGGCCATTTGACATCTTTCTTCCCCCCCACAGATAAGAGTGTGATAAAGATAGTAACCATGAAGGAGAAATACACTAGTTTCTTGTAAACACAGAATATTAAATGTATGGTAGTACTGTGGTGGTGGTGTCATTCTTCAAAGATGAGGTTGAAACTCCTTGTCTTATTAAAAAAAACAAGTAAAAATATATGGAACTCAAAATATCCCCTACTTCTGTTTTCTAGACTTGAAATATTTGTAGCATAATAAATAAATGTTACCTTTTAATTCTCTAAAACAAGAATTTTTGCAAGTGATTGCTTCAGAATACCTTTTGTAACTGGGAGTGCTTTGACTTCATTAAACCTGCTAGGATGTGTGCCTGTGGGGCTGTTGGCTTCTGTCACTCCTGATTTTAACTATATGCTTTTTTCCCCCCATATAGGTGGCATACTTAATTCAACAAAATGTAATTCCTCCCTTTTGCAATTTGCTGACAGTAAAAGATGCACAAGTTGTGCAAGTGGTTCTGGATGGACTAAGTAATATATTAAAAATGGCTGAAGATGAAGCAGAAACCATAGCCAATCTTATAGAAGAGTGTGGAGGTATGATGCTTAATATTTTGATATTGTGTGGGGTTTTTCTTTTTTTTTTTTCTTTTTTTTTTTCTTCCTTTTTTTTTCCTTTGTTTGTTTTGGTTTTGTTCTTTTTTTTTTTTCCTTGATATTGATGGTTTGGCTTCTTACTACCTGTATATGCTATTGGCTTTGTGTGCTGACACAGATGTTTTAAGCTTACCTTTAAGTGACCTTTTCACACATCAGGTTCATACACTTTTCCTAAGTTCATGATCAAGTAAAATGCAGAGGAGCTGGATAACAGCAATAAAGTTGATTTAGGTGTCCATTTTCTAACAGTCTGGTGTACTCAGCAAAGCAGTTTCTGTTAATGTAGGGGGGATACATGTACCTTAATCCTGCACCATTAATGTCCTGGTGAATTTTGGGGGAAAAAACCAAATTCTACGTACAACAGTTGCAGAGGTGATAGCTTTAATTCCCTAATGGCTTCCAGACTCTCTATATTGGTTGCTATTTAAGTCAATTGAAACCCTTCAAGGATGAAAGAGCAGTGATAGCAAATTTGGGCACAGGTAAAAATCTGTGGGATTTTAATGTGGAATTGAATAGTCTTGAAAATACAAAATCTTGAGGCAGTGGGGGAAGCCTAATTGATTGGAGATGGCCAGAGGCAGTGGGGGAAAGGGTTTTAATACCTAAAGCTCTACTTGTCAAACCTTGAAATATATTTCTGTGTATACTCCACTCATGTCTGCCAATTACTTAGACTGTGCTGGAGCTACTTGCTGTATAATTGAGCTGCAGGTCCCTGGCTGGTGGCGTGTGTGCCACCAACAGTACATGGATTTAGAATGCCATAGCCTGGGGCTGTCACCCCAAGCACTGAAAAGAGGCTTTTATGAGAAGGGAGTACATCCCAGAGCTTGGCCCTCACCGTATTTCCACAGTTCAGCTGAGCCACTCCTAGCAAAAAGAGAAGGGAAGTATGATCGTGGCTGGGATTGGCCTTGTAGACAAGTTCTTTGTCATGATCTTTATTCTTCAGTTGCTAATGTGTTTCCTCAAATCTCTAAATAAGAAGCTGTTGCTCTTTAAGCATGTCAAATGAGTTTAATAGCATCTTGTTCATTCATAGTCACTTTACTCCCAGATTTGTTTTTAATGACTTTGTACGATGAGGTCTGAAGGAGAAGGAGGTTGTTTTGCCTGAAGATTTTTACTCTGTTACCTTGGGTATTTATTGTAGGCCTGGAGAAAATCGAACAACTACAAAATCATGAAAATGAAGACATCTACAAACTGGCTTATGAGATCATTGATCAGTTCTTCTCTTCAGATGATGTAAGTGTGCAGTAGCTCTGCTATCTGCTTTTGTAATTGTTCATGTTTACAAATAAGGTTCAAGATAAAGGCAGCAGCTCTAAAGCTTGCTCTGTGATGCTCGTTTGGGTTTTCAGGGAAGAATGAGCCCTTATTTGAACTTGTTGCATATCTTGCTATTCTTCAGGATGAGGCATCTAAAGATTTGATGCCTAATTCAAGCCTCATCTCTAGGGGATTAAAATGCTAGGCTTGGAACAAGTTCTCTTAACTGTCAGCTTCTGGCTAAGCTTGACATTTCACATTTGATAAGCTCCCTGCTGGCTTGAGTACCAAATATCAGATCCTGCTGCTGAAGAAACAAACTATTTTGAGTTTAGGACTTTCAGAGGTAGGATGTGCTGACTGAGGATGTTGTTTTCAGTTTAAACATGTAACGTAAACCAAAGGTTCTATGTTTCTATGCACTTTTAAACATAGAAGGTAATTGCATCTAAAGGAAATGTCACAAACTGAGAGCATTTTCTACTTGGTTAATGAGCTTTTGGGAGCAGATTACTGCAAAAATGGTAGAGCTCAGTTGCATTCATCCCCTGCTGTCCACACAGAAGTTTATTTTGTGCTAGAGTTTCACTTCTTTATGAACATTAAGATAAAAGTCTCATTTAGCAACTTAGATTTTGCATATGCAGCAGGACTTGGAGTTTCCTCTAGTGTCAGTTTGGTAACCTCTTCAACTATTCAGATTGCAATGGCAGTTTTGGCTTAATCCTTACTGGATTTATTAACATTGGGCTTCTCTTAAGAGTGGTGACAGTTTATCAGCTGTCAGTAAGGATGATGCACAACTAACAGCATACTTTCCAGGAGTGAAAACTGCATACATGAGACTGTTGGGTGCTGTGTAGCCTACCTACTAAATACAAGCTAAAAGGCTTCGGCCTAAAATACTTCATTGTGATAGTGCTCGTAGTAAATTGGGTGAGAAAAATCACAAGGCTTGATGCAAGGAAGGTAGATTAAGCAGAGAAAGAGATGCTCTTTGGGATTGTTTGTCTCATTTTTGGTAAGGCTTTTGTCTTCCTACTGACACTCTTCTGGTTCTGTTACAGATTGATGAAGATCCTAGCCTTGTTCCAGAAGGATTACAAGGCGGAACGTTTGGTTTCAATTCATCTGCCAATGTACCAGCAGGAGGGTTCCAGTTTTAGAGTGGTATTTTGGAAGTTAGGTACAATGCAGCACTGAATAAAAAAAAAAAAAAAAGGTTTGATCCATCAATCTTGGCTCATGGGATCCGCTGCTGCATTAAATCGGGAAAGAAAATGTGAAGATTTCATTTGGAATCACAGAAAAGCCCAAATGAAGTCAAGATGGCGAGTGGGTGCGAGTGAGAATGAGTGGCAAAATGTAATGAAAAACTTCACACTGAATGCTTATTTAGATTGTTCAAAGAAAAAGGGCTACAGGTCAAAGATCTTCAGTGCCTGAGATGGAACAATGACTTACTAGAGCAATTGGGGGGAAATGCAGTACTATCATCATCAAGCCTTGTAAGCATAAGAGAATAGGATGCCCATATAAGTCCAAGGAGAATGAGCCCAGGCCTTGCTATGAAGCACCGTGTGAATGGACACCATTGAGTGAATGTCTGGACTCGATGCTGTTGGAGCCAGGCTCGTGTTTCGGACGCGGGGCTCTTCGGTCCCGCAGCAGGCTCCTAGTCCTGGCGTGTGTACGAGAGTATGGTTGTGATGCTGTATGTGAACGCATGCAAGCTTGATTCGCCTTCGAGGGCTGATAACAAACCTAGTAAATCATCAAAATGAGTTCTGAAGTGTTAACTTACACTGGACACAAAAAAAAAAAACAAAAAAAAAAAAGGAAAAAACAAACAAAGACCGGTTTAGCAGCAGACTCTGGTTTACTCCTGCAGCCTGTGTTTCTTTTGTTTTGTTTTGGTTTTAGTTGGTTTTTGTTTTGGTTGGTTTTTTTTTTTTTCCCCCACTTATTTTTCTTTCAGTTATTTTTAATTTCTTTCCTCTATGGCTTATTAGTTGTTTGTAAAGTCGGAATTTCAGGAAGGCTTCCCTGTGCATTTGCACCAGATGAATGTTTGATGTTATGACAAGCTTTCCATATCATCAAAAAAACTAATTTGTAGATTTTTGCATGAAAAAAAAATAAAAAAAATCATACATTTCCCTTCAAATAGACTGTGTTGCAGTACACAAGTTGCCATAATAGTAGAAAGCAGTAAAATGTGGTAATAAAAAAAAAAAAGAAAAAAAATCTCATCCTTTTCATTTTCAAAGATAACATGAAGACCTTTGCATGTGGTAATCTACAGCATAGTTCATTTTTAGCTTTTGTTGAGTCCTGTAACCAAATGTTTCCGTTGTGGTAGAATACCGTGCTGTGTTTTAATGTTACTTGTTTTCAGACTTTGTTTTCTATGAAAATGATATGGAAACTTCTAAAAAAAAATGAAATTTGGTGCATATGTACTGCCGAATAAAGACCGAAAAAAAAGAGGTGTGAATAGATGTACAAATCAAGTCATGGTTTGAACACCTTTAATATGCCTAATCCAATTGTTTTAGACTCTTTTTATCTTAGATGTAGGCAGCCATGAACAATCTATTTTGAGCCACTTTAGAGAGAAAAAAAAAACTTTGTATTTTTAAAACTTGCACAAAAAGGATGCAAGTGTTTTTATAATTGGAGTAATGCCTCAGTTTTGAGGTTCCGCACGCTAAATTCAAGGTGACGTTACAAATTTGTACAAAATGAACTCTTTATAAGGTGGCTCATTGTAGGAAATGCTGTGCCTTCCCCTTTGAGCACAAGTGTTGCATGAACAACAGTTTGCTATAATAAAACATACCAGATTAGCCACCATTAGCATCTATATCTACCTTGTGTTTTAAAATCAACTGGTAATTCTGAAACACTGTAGAATGGATAAAAGATTATTTTGTGATCATAACTCTTTGTTGGACTAGAGTATTTTTGCAGCATTCCTTGTCATCAGAAACATGGTTAAAAGTTTAAAACTAGAAGCAGCGGAAACTAGCTTGTGAAATTTATCCAAGTAGAGTGCAGGCTAGGCTGTCTTGGGGAAATAAACATTAAAACTTGCCTCGCTGTCGTACTCGCTGTGTCTTTGTCTGTCTGCTCCAGCTTCAGGCCAGGGGTGCAGAAGATCCAGCTGAAGAAAAGTTGCGTTGACGGTTTCCCAATCGGCTCTCGTCCCAAGCTTTACCTGCTGAGTGTCAGTATGTTATGTAGGCTTGAGGTAATTTACTCCTTTGGTATAACTATTGAGAAAGAACTCCTTGACCTAGTTCTGTGGTACGTGGTCACTAAATCAGGCAGGGCTGTTGTCATCTACAATGTAGAGGAGGTCAAATGCTTTAAACTGGTGTTTTTACAGAAGTCACGATGCCATAAGTAAAACTCCACTTGTACTAACCACCCAAAACCACCTTTGTGAAGGGTGTGCTGTAGAAAAGTGCTTGATGACAATCTTTTCTTAGGGGTAAGAGGAAAACGGGTATTTATAGCAACTTTTATATTGCCAAAACAACAAAAAAATTGCCAAAACACTCTGGCAAGGTCTGTGTTTACTGCCAAGAACCTGTCCTGATCCACTGACAGAGTTCCCTGAAGCTGGTGCTGTTGTAGCTGCAGCTTCTGCTGACTTACACTGGTGCTGGTGGGGTTTGGTGGAGTTGGTGGTTTGGGTTTGGTATTGTTTGGTTGGGGTTTTTTTATGTGGAAAATTCACTGGTCTCACAGCAAATCCCATGGCTATAAAATGTACTAAAATAGGGAAAGCTTTAAACCTTCCAGCATCCACAGGGGGGCAGTACTTGGAGTTGTTCAGCAGCAAAGCAGCAGCCAGCTTTTCCGATGCCTTTTTCGCCTTTTCTCCCCAGAAGTTGCAGTTTGAGGTAATTAATTACAACGTTGGGGAAATGGGAGTTGTTGAGGTGGCTTGGGATACAAACGAGAAATAATTTATGGACTTTTACTTCAGAAATATTGATCAGATTATTAAGAATTGAAAAAGAAAGAATGGAGTTACAGGTACAACCTTGCACTGCTGCAGTGGAAGTCGCAGACCAATTTTCTGTCTTGTGTGAGGATGAATAAATTTTAGGCTCTGACTTCATTGAGCAGTGGAATTGGGTCATCAACAGAAACAACTTGAATGTTTCCCTTTTAACGTGAAGGCTGTGACGTTCTCAGTCTGGTAGCAGAGCAGTGCTGTGTGGTATACGGACTGTAACCATGCAGTTGGTAACTTGTTGGTCACTGTTCTTCAACTTTAATGAAGAAAAAAATAGTATGGGCAGGTGAGGTGCTTTGTTAACCTACTCTTTCAGGATTTTGAAGTAGAAAATGAGCTTTTCAGCTGAATTTAGGACAGGAGATGTCTAGAAAAAGACCTTCAAAATACTAAAAGGACAAAAGTTAACCCATAGTATAAGCTACTCCAGGTAGTGGGATGTTTATTCCAAGGACCAAACTGAAATTTAAGGATCTTGGGGTTGGACTAGCTGAGTTAGGCAGGAGGAGTGGCTCTGCAGCAGGAGGAACATCACACTGAGTCCAGACGGATAGCCTGGGAGAGGTTGACCCTGTTTCTTTCTCTCCTGCTATTGGAAGTGGAATAGCCCCTGACTGTGTGAGGCCTCTCAGCGTAGGAGAGCCAGGTGCTGGATGCAGGGACAGACACGCACCTTTCATCATTCTTCAGAGCTTCTGGTGGATCACGAGCATTCCCAGTAAGTTGTCTCTTTCTGCTGGGTTGGTAGTGGAACAGGTTAGTCTGTTAAAAACATAACTTCTGGATAGCGTGTTAAGATCCGAAGCAACTTAAAAGGGTTTCAAGTGAAATGAAATGCGGGCTAAGGAAACAGCTCAGCACTGAGCAAGGAGAACCTGATGCCCACTGTGCAACCAGGGCTCTGCTCTTGGACAATTCCAAAAGCCCAAGGAAAACTGGGTGCACTGGGAATGGAGTAGAGAGGCTTGTGTTTGAAAGTGAAGAAATGGGTATTTCTTACCAACCTCTCCTATCATACAATATATTGCATTTATGTTCAGATTACTTTTGCTGCTTAAAAACAATATCTTCATAGTAATACTTGTAGACTCTTTGCCACTTTTAAGTATAAATGTTTCCTCAGTGCTGTATGTCACCGAGTTACTGGCAGGAAATGCTGGTCCCAAAGCTGGAAACAATTACAGAAGTCCTGCATCTGGATCAAATAGACTTTATGAAAGGAAACTCAGTAGCAGAAAATGTGTAAAGTTTACAAACTCTTCCTAATAGTAAGTTTTAGCTACTGAGTAAAACTTGGAAGGCACAGCAAATTAATTGAAAGAGTTAATAGTGCTTCAATAGCTACTGAGAAGCTACTGGAAACTTAATTTCCATCAAGAAATACCCTTTTTTTGTGTCTCATAAATCCTTTCAAGCTGGGGTCCTGTATTTATCCCGTTAGTGCACTTCAAAGCTGAGGAGAATGGTTTTCTTCAAGCTGTCATTAAAACTGTCATATGTAAATACCTTTGATACGCTTTACATTTCTATAAAATAACACTGAAAGCTGCTAGAAAACAACTAACGTGGGAAATGAAATGCCAGCTATTGTTAAAGGAGTTAGAGAAGTTTTGTCATCTGAGGGAAAGGCAGATGGTCAGACTTCGGATTGGCACCACCAGCTCGTGGTACGCAGCGAGTACGTCATTCCTAGAACGGCAGTTTCTCACATGAAATGTTGCTTCATCTTTAATTTTTAATTTAAGTACATGAAAATCAGGTATAGAACAACACGTTCTTAGTCTGACTGATTTATTTATAAATAATGGTTAAAAGCTTGCTTTCTGCTGTGGTAGCTTTTTCCTAAAGACTTTCCTGGTGTGTTGAGGGGGGGGTTGTTAGAAGGGAAAGAATTGTAACTTTACATATAATAATAAGAGTGTGTAGGCCAGAAACTGCTCCCAGGTTGAGTGCCTGTGCCATTTGGACTCTTGGGCACTGTGGTTTACCGTTGTTGTGGTGTGTTTAGTACTGAGCCTGGTGTAAAGCATCAATACATTCCCATCCATCACCCCCAAAATTAGTTGATATGGCAGAGGTGCATTTTTCAAGAAACATGAAGTAGATTTTTAGACTTTGAGCTTGGGGTAGGTGAGGGAGGGTAGTAGTAGTCTGATCCTATGGACAGCTACAGACTTGGGCTGAAAAAGAGATAATCTCAAATATATTGAAAGGAGAAGAACTGGTAACTATAGTAATCGGTTCAGCATTGAAAGGACTTTGGCAGCCTCTGAGGTTTTTAAGTGGCTGCCCATGCAACCAGTAAAGGTCTGTGCACGGCTGCCAGGGGTAAGACCCTTGCCTGTGACAGTACAATCTTGCTCTGGCTTACTGTGTTACTACTTTTCTTATCGGCTTTCATTTATTTCTGTTTTTCCTTAACTAGATGCCCCATTTCCCCCTCATTTAAGCTGTTTGGAGCCTGTCATAGATTCAGGCTCCTTCACTCACACTACTAAGTTCATTTTATTTAAGAGCCATCAGTATGCAGTGAGCAATTAAACTTCTGTGGTGTGGAACCAAAGCCTTAGTTTGCAGCTTGTTTGTATTGTGCATTTGAAGAGGGCTTTTCTCACCTAAAACCACCTTATTTTCTCAACATATCAGAACAAGGGATAGGGTTACAGTTCCAAACCTTGACCTGCTTACACATTTATCTTGGCTATAAGGCATCTTCACTTTTTAGCTGCTATGAGTTTGTGTCTTTTTGTTGCGTTATCTTTCTAGAATTGCATAAATTTAGAAATGCAGGGGTTTTATTTTTTTTTCTTGGGGTGAATCTCTGCAGTGTGTTCCGGAGCACTTGATTTGTACTGAGGCTCAATATACATTGAGTGGAAATGAAGCCAGAGTAAGAAATCTGTACTGGTTTAATCATCACCTGTTTTGAGTTCCACAACCTTAAACTGAAATTGGTTGCTTAAACTGTATCATTTTGCAAATAATTTTAGAATGAAAAGATTTCTAGTTCTAGAATTAAGCAAGGACTACTCCTAGTGTGAAGAAACAAGTTTGGCGGCAAAATTGCACGAGAGAGCAGAAACTGCAGCTGGATACCAGGTTTAGGTTTTTTATTATGCTGAGGGTGGTGAGAGCCTGTGCCAGGCTGCCCAGAGAGGTGGTGGCTGCCCCATCCCTGGCACCATTGCAGGGGAGGTTGGCCGGGGCTTTGAGCACCCTGCTCTAGTTGCAGATGGCCCTGCTCCCTGCAGGGGAGTTGGATCAGTTGACCTCCAAATGTCCCTTCCCACCCAAGCCATTCACTTGTTCTATATACGGGGTAACCTCACTGGAAATCTGGGACAGACAGAGGGGGTGCCCAGGGTAGGGATGCTGGGAGGGAGGGGACATCCTCTGCCCTCCTGGGAAACAGGAGGGGGTGCCAGGGAAGAGGGATGAGGTTTGTCCTCTCCCTGAGGTGCTGCAGAGCTCCAGGCCACGGCCAAGCAGCAAGCCATGGCTGGGAGAGCACTTTGGCTTCCAGGGCAGAGAGCTTAAACTGACAGGGAGCTGCAGGATGCCTCCAGGACACGTGTGCTCCAGCACATCGCCGTTTTCCTTATTTCTACGCTTCATATACCAAAGCCTTCAGCTTTGTGCTTCCCTGCGCTCTGAGCTTCGCTCCTGTGCATTTAAAGCAGCATCATCCCGGCCTTTGCTTCCCTCCTGAGTCTCTGTCCTGCCGAGCAGCCCTGTGAGCAGAGGGTCCCTGCTGGCTGTCACTGGGGAGATGCAGTGCAGCTCCAGAGCAACTGCCAGAGCTCATTACAGGGTCCCCGGCCGGCTGGAGCGGGGCCTCTCGAGCTACTCCCACTGCTGCCTTCATGGAATGCTGTGGGACTTGCCAGCTGTTGAGCAGAGGTTGGCCACAGCTCGCTCTCTTTTTCCCCCCAAGGATGGATGTGAGGGGCCCAGGATTAATTGCCCCAGAGCTGTCCCGCTGGTCCTGCCACCCCAGTGGGCATGCCCAAAGGTTTCCCTGAAAGTCTTAGTTTTCCACGGTAACGCAGCAGGAGCATCATCTGCGTGACATCCTCCCCAGGAACACTTAGAGACGAGGCACCAAAACCCATCCAAAGCACTGGGTTTATGCCCAAACACGAGTCAGTCCTGAGAGGGAGGTGGTCAAAGGGCAGGTGGGACTGGAGCAGGGGCTGTAGGTGCCCTTGGGCACCAGTGGTCTTGGTGTTTGAGATCTGTTGGCTCTGGCTGGAAGCTGCCAGTCCTGGACCACCTGGGCTGAGGTCCTGCTTGAGCTTCCCTCCTCCCTCCCCACAGCCTCCAGCAAGCCAGACTCAGTGGGAGTATTTGTTGTTGCTACTGGTGTTGGTTTTTTGGGGTGTTTTTTGCCTTTGCATTTCTGCGACTTAAAAATACCGAAACTAATTTAGCCTCCTGCATTTATTTTTACTAAGTTCCCGAGTGCCCAGGCTGCTTTGCCAATTACCTTCAGCTCAGGGAGATATTTTCCCGCTTAATTAAAGGAAACAACAAGAAAGCAGCCTGAGGCAGCCAGGACCAGAGCGATGTGAGTGGTGCTGGAGCCAACTCAGTTCATCCTCCTTCCTTGCCTGCACATCAGGGCTGCAGGGGCTGGACCGGTGGCCACTGAGGTCTGGGGACCGTGCCCAGGGTGTGGGCACTGAGGTGACCCCTCCTGCAGAACCCTCTCAGGAAGGGATGGAGATCGTGCTCAGATGCTGGAGCAAAGGAGTTTTCCCCCATGAGTGTGACCAAAAGACTGCTTGTGGCCTTGGCTTCAGTGCCCAAAACCATTACCCAGGTACTGGGATTATATTTTAGCATTTTCTATCCCGACTGTGGGTATCTGGGAGGATGTCAGCAGCAGTCCTTTGAATCTCACTGATATCTTGCTATATTTCATCTTAATATCAGTAGAAAAAATGATCTTGTAGCATAACTAAGTAGATTGGTATCTCCGTGGATGCCCTGGCAGGGTTCCCTGGCCGTGTGTGATCAGTTACACATTTGGTTCCTTTTTTGCTTTGCACTGCTCAGCTTCGTGCAACAGACAGCTTGGGGGTGTGTGTGTGTGTGTGTGTGTGGAGCAGGGAGAGGAAAATAGAAAGAGGAAGCAAAACCTCATTGTCATTGTTCATTGAGCTGTTCTGACTTACTTTTACACTAAGAATTACCTTTCTATTGGAAATGAAGTGATACAGTGCCAGCAGGAACGGTGCAGCCTCATGGCCTGTTTGAGACCGAGCAGAAAATGCACCAGTTTGTACCCCAACAGCGAGGCTGCCCCTGTGGGGCTGCGTGGGCTGGAGGGTCCGACCGGCAGAGAAGGGACATCCCAGGTGGTGCAGGACACGGGGCAGGGAGTGGTGACCCAGCCTCAAAACAGAGTCGTAGACTCACAGACTGGTTTAGGTGGGAAGGGACCTTTCAAGGTCATCTCATCCAACTCACTGCAGGGAGCAGGGCCATCTGCAACTAGAGCAGGGTGCTCAGAGCCCCGGCCAACCTCCCCTGCAATGGTGC
>WTSP01005675.1:0-20995 GCA_025331215.1 Actenoides lindsayi | reverse complement strand
TGTGCTCCAGCCCCTTCCCCAGCTCCGTTGCCCTTCTCTGGCCACGCTCCAGCCCCTCACTGTCCTGCTGGGAGTGAAGGGCCCAAAACTGCACCCAGGATTCGAGAGGCAGCCTCTCCAGTGCCCAGTGCAGGGGGTGGTCCCTGCCCTGGCTCCTGCTGGCCACGCTTTCTGATACAATCTGAACCCCACCGACATCGTTGCAACAAAAGGCCCTGTGAAAGGCTGCCCGGGCCCCGTCCCGCCGGCTGCACCTGCCAGAGGCGGGCAGAGCTGGGCACCGCGTCCCGCAGCCTTTCCCAGGGCGCCGGGGCCGCCCGACGCGGCGGGAGAGCCCGCGCCCGGGTGAGGCACCGGGGAGGAATGTTTGCCGCGGCCTCCTTCCCCCACAGTAAACATGAACGGG
Organism: Actenoides lindsayi; assembly: GCA_025331215.1. NCBI lineage: Eukaryota > Metazoa > Chordata > Aves > Coraciiformes > Alcedinidae > Actenoides > Actenoides lindsayi. Next base: position 20,589 of record WTSP01005675.1, on the reverse strand, counting down.
TGACCCCGCGGCGACGGGCTGGGGTTGCAATAGTCTGTGCGCTGGAGAGCCGTGGGAATGCGGCGGCGCTGAGGACGCGCCGGGGAGATGGCAGCGTGGCCTGGGGGACCGTGGCCTCGGGGACCGTGGCCTGGGGGACCGTGGCCTGGGGGACCGTGGCCTCGGGGACCATGGCCTGGGGGACCGTGGCCTGGGGGACCGTGGCCTCGGGGACCGTGGCCTGGGGGACCGTGGCCTCCGCTGCTCGGGGCTGGGGGGTCTCTGGTCTGGCCGTGCGGCAAACGCCTGTAAGCAGCCAGACCTTGTCTTTGCGAGGAGCAAAAGATAATGTGATTATTTATTATCAGCGGCTGGCTGGGATGTATTGAACTGACAGTTCCATGCTGAGATGCATCCGCTAAACTGTACCAGAATCTCCTGCGGCACCTCTAGCTGGCAGACCTGGGCGGGATACGGAAGGGAATAACTTTTCGCCACGGTGCAGTTCTCTTGTTTCCATCAGAGACAAGCTTCTGGAAAGAAACGGGGAAAATCCCTACGGGGAAATAGCTCAAAGCCTTGAAAAAGTTTGCTGGGATGGAGCAAAATGGGAAACGCCTGTGCTTGGAGAGAACAGGCAGGTCCAGGAAGTGACAAATCATGGTGCATTCTGCTTGGCTTTAATATCAGTGTAGGGGTTTTAAGAGGGCTGTTCCAGGAGCACAAAGGCCCCGGAGCAGAACTTTTACACTTTGCACCCAAAGCAGATGGATGCAGCCGTGCTCTGAAGGAGGTGGGAGCCTGGGCACTGTGTGCGGGGGGTGCCGTGTTGGTGGCATCACCACACTGTGCACCAAGGGAAGCCAAGGCACAGGGACTGGCACAGGCTGATTTACCTCCCGTTTGGGTCCAGAAATAAGAAGTGAGGACTAAACTCCACATGCGGGAGGGAGCCCAAAGCTTTCCACTCTGTGAACAGAGATTGACACCTCCAAGAAGAAAAGGCCTGACTGTTACCCCTTGTAACCCCCCTTTCAAACAGCCTAACTCTGTTACAGGCCAGGGAAAGTTCTTTCATATCATGGGCCCCAGACTCTATGTATTAAGTACTAAATATCTGCGGACACTGTCTCTGGCTACGGCACATCTGCCCCCAGAGGAGATCCCATGGCTCATGCTAAGCCAGATGAGGAAAGGTGACCTGTTGCTTAGTTTCAGACTGATGCCTGTTTGCATAAAATGAGTCCGCTGAAGCAGGGATGGAGACCGTAACAATATCATGCATGCCAGCAATTTTCCACTCCTGTTTTCAAAGCTAGGTACAGCTTTGGGTTTTTTTTCCTCTAGACAGCCTGAATATGCTGTTCCTTATCTAATCTCGTATTGATGTGTCTGTTAGACAAGGTATGCAGCATGTGTCACTCCTGAATACCGGCATTCAAGACCAGCAAGCTGCTCTGGATAAGCTATTAATATATTTCTTTTTTGCATTTCACACCACACGAGGCTTTTTCCTTGCAGCTCTTCAAGCACTCAGTTAGTTCATTATTCTTCCAGTTTATAAACCAGTAATAAATAGCATCTATTGAGACAAGCCAACCTTTGACACACACATGAAACCACATCAAGTCAAGGGAACCGTTGGCAACACCACCCATGTAACAATAGCAGAGCCAGACAGCCCCCCCAAAAAAACCTAATTCCCCGTGCTGCATTAAGTGTTGCCTGATCATCCTCAGCTCAAAAGAGGCAGGACACTCCACAGATCCTGAGATGGAAGTTACTCTGGTCATAACCAATATTAATTAAGCCTCTGAGGATGGATATTTGTTGTTTCTTTTGCTCTTGACACAACAAAAATAATCTGAAGATGCTACAAGAGCAGACAATGTTTACTAAACGTGTCAGCTGGATATACAGGGATGGTTTGCCCTCCCCTCCTGCCCAGCACTCATCTGACTGCTCAACACATCATGCTGGTGGAAACAGCCAGATTCCCAGTAGAAACTGCTGCTTGCACCTTACCTTTAATCAGACTTTAGGATGATAAACCCACTCTAGTTGCAGATGTCCCTGCTCCCTGCAGGGGGTTGGACCAGATGAGCTTGAAAGGTCCCTTCCCACCCAAACCAGTCTGGGATTCTGTGATTTTGTGATTTTGTGATTCTGTGACTGATTCTATGAGAAAAACCAGCTTCCTCCAGCAGCCCCAAACCACTCACTCATCTTTTGGGCAACACAGCTTCAGCGGCCAAAATTCTTCCAACTGGAGGGCCTGAAATTCGGGCTCCAAAATCCATATTTAGCAGCTGAAGAAGAATCCTCTGGCATATGTAATTCCTGGGGGGCTGGAGCTGTGCTGTGGTTAATGCTGTGGTTGTTCTTATCATCACCAACCCCCAGTCAGGGTGTCGGGTCTTTTATCGCTGGTTGGAAGGAAGAGTCTCTTCTGTGAGGACAGCAGAATCTGCCTCTGTAATTAATCGGCGGAGCTGTGGGTGTGGAAGGGAGCAGGCAGACATGTGTACGGACTCCGATTCGCACCACAGTAGGTCAGGAAATGGGGCTTTTCTCTACTGAAAGCTTTTTTTCAAGGGAGAAGACAGATCAGTCTCAGAGCTACCCCGAAACGCGGCAGCAGGAGCGTGGGGGGAAGCACCCGGACCCCGGGCTCTGAATTTCCCGGGATGGCCACTGCTTTTTTGGAAGGGAATGAGGCCCCTGGCCCTGTATGGTTTGATTTCCAATGGAAAGCTGAACGGTTCCTGGGGAAAAGGCACATTTCACACAGAGACCCCTCGCTACCCACACTGCCACGGGAGAAACCCCGTTTCCCATTGGAAACCCCTCCGAGGCAGTTTCCAGCTGGAAGCAGGTTCACAGTGCACACCTCTGCACGGCCCCAGCCTCTGCATCCGGGGGGCCTGGCTCTGGGCACGCCCCTCTGACCCGTACCCGAGTCCCGGCGGAACGGGAGCCGCGAAGCCCCGCGGCGCTGGACCCGTTCTGGGCAGGCTGGCCCGGCCCATGGGGTCTGGGTGTGTCTGGGTGGGGACAGGGGCGGGATGCGCTGGGTTGGGCCGTACGGGCTGTGCCACCAGACTGTGCAATCCTAGCAAAAAAACAGTCAAAAAAACCCCAGGAGAGGGCAGGGAAGGTGGAATTAATAAAAGAATGGGATTAAAAAAAGAACGGAGAAGAAAGTTTTACAAAAAAAAGAAAAAGAGAAAAAGGAGAAGTAGCTTCACAAAGTGACACTTAATTCAAAGCTTTTACTTTGGCTTTTCCACCTCGGAAGCATGAAAGCAGCTAAATTAGCAAAACAGAAGTAAACTGTTGACTGCTTCATTGCAGGATTAAGTGTGATAAATGGAGGTTTTGTTCAGCCTCTGTCCAGATGTTGTGTCTACACTGGGTGGGTTTTTTTTTCTCTTTTTTTTTTTTCCTTCTTCTTCTTTTTTTTGACATTCTTGGCCTAAGGCCCATATATATTTTGGATACTGCAGGGAGTATATAATATCATTGGAAAATGATGTGGTCTGGTAACCTTTTAAATAACATTTCCTCCCTCCTCTCTTTTCTAATAGTTTGTTTTTCTTTCCATGTTTTCCTTTTATTGGGGGGAAATTTTTTTTGGAATTTAATGAGGCCAAAGTTTTAAAACAAACAAAACAAACAACCCCCCCAGACAAAGCAAAGCAAAACCCCACTATTTTCCTCCCCATTTTGAGGGGGGAGAAAAGAGTTAAGGGACTTGTAAGGGTGCAGGCCGAGGATGTGTTTGGGACTTTTATTTTTTTCCTGTCTAGAAAACCTTCCTGATTATTTTTTAACATTCCCAGCGCACTTGGCCCAGAAGCCAGGCTGGGCTGGGGACAGCGACCGCAGTTCCTCGCTCTGTTTGCGTTGTCAGAGCCCCCCGACCCCAAAAGCTCTCATTCTGTTCGCCTTGCATGTCATGAATCGGAAGTACCTGTTGCTCCTGGAAGCGCAGGGCGGAGGCCGATGTCCGGCCTTCCCCGACTCTCCGGTCGCAGCATCCAGCAGGAATTTGGGCTCCCCACTCTAAGCCAAAGGGGCCGGGGGCCAGGGGCGAGGGCAGTGCCCAGAGAGCCCCGGGGCAGCCGGCCCCGTGGCACCGCCGAAGGGGGACGAGGTTGGCGACCCCTTCCCCGTGGCCGGGCAGCGTTCCCCGGGATTTCATCTTTCCCCCTAAAACCAGCCAAGCTGTATTTCTGCATCTCCACCACGCTGCGTGGCTCGGAGCTGCTGGGAGCTGCTTCACCCCATCCCCGCGGCTCCTGCGCTGGGGACGGCAGCTCCACGCTCCCCTCCGGCCTCCCGGGACCCCCCTGGGGGTCCCAGGGTTGTTTCCAGACTCCACCTTAAAATCCCATCTCGGCAGCAGAGGCTGTGCCTCCCTTGGCTCAGCCTGGCTTCGGGAGAGCAGCCCGGCCCAGGCTAAAATTGGGCAGTTGACTCACTCGCTGGCAGCCGCTTCCAGGCCGGGACACCACTTCAAGGCAGTTTAAAGAGCATTTGGGGTCTCACCCCACGGAGGAAGGGCTGTGGCGGTTTAACCCTGCCAGGGCAGAGCCACAGCCCCCAGGGCGAAGCCGTCTGCTTGGGTGTGCTGCGGGCAAAGCGGGATGAGCTGGGGAGCAGCGTGGGTGGGAATGAGGGGCACCAAAATGGGGTGATTTAACCCATTTGTACCGACCAGCCTGGGGAGGTAGGGCAGGACAAAACGAGGGTGTTCACTCCCCAAACATGGGGTTTTCTCCCTTGGAGCACAGTTTGGATGTCAGCACCTACTAGATTTAATAATAGATCTATAAGGACTAGACTTGCAGTGACTTTAACAGCCTTTATCTCTTCCCACCCTGCCAGTGCAAGGTGAAAGGTGAGCCCACCGGCTGCCCCTGCTCAGGGATGGGGCTGTTGTGGCTGTAAACATCTGGGAAGGGAGAGGGAAGCATCCCTATGGCCAGGCCGCGAGGTTGGCCAGCATGGAAACCCGCTCTGGCTCTCAGGTGCTGCCCCTGATTGAGGCACAGAGCCCGGGTACCCCTTTCCCAGACTGGCTGGACTGTCCCGGATGTGTGTGTCCCAGTGCCACTCCCCAGACCAAGTCCCCTCTCCCCAGCCTGGCCCCGTGTCCTGCACCTCTCGGTTTTTTCCCAGGGTCACATTAAACAGACCGAACCCAACAACGACAAACAAAACAAAACAAAACAAACAAACAAAAAACCTGACAACAAACGCAACACCAAAAAACCCCCCCAAACAACAACAAAAAGAAAAGGTGAGAATTTCAGCAGATAAAGAGGCAAAGCAGCAGCCGTTCACAGCAGTAAACACCTTGGAAAGTCGCTCTCAATTTTTCTCCCCACCACCACCTCCCTGCCTCCCCTCCTCTCCCTCTCCTTCCCTCTCTCTCTTAAGGTAGCAGCGTGGGAGCTTTGCCAAAACATTGCGGTCCCGTGGGGAAGCTTTCCTCTCACTGAAAGAGCCCTTGCGCCTGCCAGCCCAATTAAAACAACGTGAAAGGAAAGCAGCATCTGGAATTGCGCTGCCTCTCACAGCCAAGTCACAATTGTTTAGTCTGAAAGTCGTTTCAGGGAGAGCGGGGCTGGCTGGCTGCGCAGTGGCCCCCACATCTGGATTTGCGGCTAGACAGCCTCTTTGGCTGCAGTCCTGTGTGCATGTGCATTTTTAACTTTAGGATATGCTGACGAGTTAAGAAGTCAGAAAGTCAGTCACAGTAACAGCCTCCGCGGCCCCTTCCTCCCTCCGCCCCTTTCTAACACACACACGCAGTTGACTAAATACAATTTTCTGACATCCTTTCATCTGGAGAGAGTTTCTTCCCTTTCCAGCCTGCAGCTCAGGTCCCCAATGAGTTATTTGAGCTGAGCCAACACATGTGAACAAAAAGTCTTCTCTTCGCTTTATGCTCAAGGGCCCATCTGTGCTACCCACGTTTTGCCGGCAGCGGGGCTCTGTCGCGGTTGCCCCGCGCGGGGACCGCCGTGGCCACCTTGCCACTACCCTGGTAGCCAGCCCTGAGCTGTGGATGGTGGTGTGATAGGGGCCGGGATGTGCTTGGGGTTGAGCTGCCCATCGAGGCACGCAGAAAAAGTGAGCTACCGATCCCCAGCAGCGCTGCGGGAGCGCTTCCAAGTCAGCCTCGCCGTGATTTGGACAAAGCTTTTGCCTGAGTTAATTTTTTCCCTCCAAAGCCCTGGTTGTGGAGGAGCTGTCGGGGTGTTGGGCGTTCATTTGGCAGGCAGGGTGCCCCCCAAGAAGGGACGGGGATGGGAAAGCTGAGCTTCGATAGGCACAGCTCAGGAAAGGCCACTGACCCCACTGCCAGTACCAGCTGGCGTTTGTTCACGCAGTGCCCAGAAACCCCCCGAGCCCCCCCCAGCGTGGTTTTGCCAGCCCAGCAGCAAACAGCAAACAGAGCGGGCTGGTCCAGCAGCCGATGCCCGGGCGGCACCGGTCCAGCCAGCACCGTGAACCTGCTCACCAAAACGCTGCTGCGTGAACCCCTTGGGATGAGCGCACGTCCCACCCTCCTGCAGGGCCAGTACAACAGGGAGAGGCTTCAGAAAAAACCCTTTTTGTACTGGATGGCCGCCTCCAAGCCACCAGAAACAGCAGCACAGCCGAGGTACCCACCTCTTGCCCGGCTCCCCGTCCTGCCCCGGGCTTTGCCCAGCTGTGTGTGGGCAGTTCCAGTGCGCTGGGCCCAGGCAGCGGGGACGGGAGGGGATGGAAGGGAAAGGTTCCATAAAGGGAAGTGGCTGCCATGGGCTGGGGGCCCTGCTGCCACCCGCACCCCTGATGGGCTCTGGTCTCCCGCCAACCTCACAAAGGCTGATCTGTGTTTCAGCCGCGGGGCTTCGAAAGTGGCTCCTGATTTGGGGGTTGAGCAGAGTCAGGGTTTGGTGCAGAGATCCTGAGCACTCCGGGCTCGTGGATTCCCCTGGGTAAACACCCACGGCCCCATTAAAGCACACACCATAAATCCAGGGGCTGAAAAGCCCAAGGGCAATGCTCTAAAGGTTGCCCTCTGGGAAAGCAGCTTTTTGCTTTTTCCCTTTGGTTTGCACCTAAAGCAAAGCTCATCCTGCCCCTCGCCCCGGCGTCAGGCCATGTCACTTGGCCTTTGCTCAGCCCAGATTAACCAGCACCCAGAAATGGGTCTCCCCTCCCACTGGAAAGCAGACTTTGGGGGGTCCCAGGGAAGGGCTGGCTGCCCTGGGCCCCCCAGGATCTGGGGGGTTGTTGAGGTGGGTTCGAGGCGGACGGCTGCGGTTCCAGCCGCCCTTCCCCACGCTCTGCGGCGAGTCCCCGGTGCTGCCCGCGCCTCTGCCCGTCCGTGTGCGGGAGCGGCGCTACCAAACTGGTTTAGCAGCTCTCTAGGGCGAGTTGTGCTGTTTTGAAAGGCTCCCAAATACATGTTGTTCGCAAAGCTCTCCTGTATAAATAAATACCGGCATTTCTCTCCTGACCTTTGCTCTTTTGCCGTGTTTCTCCTAAATGCAGAGCATACGAAACCTCCTTGTAGCCCCAGAGAAGCCCAAACCACCCCATCTCCACCTCTGTGCATGGTGGTGCAGAGAGACACCTGGGAACTGTCTTCTTCATCCTCCTCCCTCCCCACAGCCTCAGACTTTGGGCTCGCAAGAGACCCAAAAGCATCTGAGCTTCTCCTGCCTTGAGCTGAGGGCCCAGAGAAGGGATGGAAGAGCGGTACCATCAACAGCAGCATTCACAAATGGTGTGTGAGGCCTCCAGCTTGTTCCAGCAGGGGCTGCAGCCCCCAGGCCAGGGCTCTGTGGTGGCTGTCCCCAGTACGGCAGTTGGGGTTTTTCTTTGTGGTGTAGCGAGGTCGTATCTCCAGGTGTGGCTGGATGGACAGAGCTTTTGCAATCGTATCAGGAATCTTGTGATAGCCAATGTTTGCTCTGAAACCTGTCGTGTGGCTTTGTTCATTCCGGCTTGCTAAAATACCGGGAGATCCAGAGAGCTGGAGAGACACGGAGGAGAAAAAAGTATTCATGTAGCAATAAAATAGAACGTTTGGGAGCCTGGACCCGATGGCAATCTTCCCCTGCAGCCCCCGCACCACAGGGTGCTGGTTTGTGGCGGTGCGAGAGCAGAGCCTCGTGCTGTGGCCGCGTGGCAGGGACCCCGAGGATCTCGGACGGGAGAGCATCCCCTGCGCTGGCTCCACGCTCCCCGCCAGCCCGAGGGTGTTCTTGCCGTTGGGAAGCGGTGCCTGCTGTCGATAACCCCCTGACTGATGGCTGGGTAAACTCGCCTTGTTTACCAACGTGGGTGTCATACTGACAACAAACTGGTCTCTACCTGAGTGTGTCATAAGCGAGGGAGGATAGTAAATAAGAAATGACACGTAACGCTGCAGAGCCCAGGGCTGCTGCAAGCAGGGGAACAGACTCTCCCTCTGCACGGCACGTTGCAGAGGAAGCAAATCGAAGGCTCGGTCATCTCCTTGGACAACACTGGAGAAAGTGACCTGAATTGCTTGAAAAAAAGGAGAAAGAATGTTTTACTCTGTCGCTGGATTGCAAGGTCTTTGTAGCAGGGACTGTTGTCACCCAGTTCGTCCAGCTGCATCCAACCTTCCTGCTCCAGTGCCCCCAGCCCTCGCTCCTGGCAGGACCCCGGGGTCAGTCCTGTGCCCCCACATGCTGCGTGAAACCATCCCCGGGGTGATTCCTGGTGACACCACCAGGTCTCAGGGGGCCTCAGCTCTGCCCATTGCAGACCAGCTTTGGCAAAGCCTCCCACCTTGTGTGAGGACCTCCCGAGCCGGTTGAACCGTGGAGCGGTCACTGCACAGCCACGGCTGAGAGGCAAAAGGCCCCGGTTAAAATCAAGGTGTGATTTTCTAGGTGTGATTTCTAAGCACTGTGGGCAAATGCTCTTCCCACTGAACGGTCCAGCTCCTCCAAAAGCACTTTCAATCTGTCTTCTCACATTTCTTCTTCTCATGTTGGAGTCAGAGGCAGCAGATCAGCCTTACCTGAAGCAGGACCATCTAGTATTTAAACTCGGGTCCAGTTCCTCCCGTTTACTTCCCAAGTGTCCTTGAGCACATCATTTCCCTCTGCCTCAGCTTCCCCACCTGTGAAATGGGGCTGAAATGCACCCAGACAATACAAAGTGCCTCGGGCTGCGCAGACGTCCTCGCTGCTCCGGCAGGAACTCTGATGTCTCTCGGTTTTTGCCAGAGGTTTAATGAAACCTGCTCCATGAACCAACCGGCGTGACGGCAGCGTGCCCCGCGGGGGTGCTGAGCTCTGTGTCACGGGCACTGCTGAGAGCTGCTGGAAGCAGCCGATCTCAGGGAGCCCCACAGCGATGGCTGGGGTGATGAGTTTCATGGGAATAACGTCCGGCACGGGATGGCAACGTGGGACGCTGGGCACCGGGGATGCTGGGCATGACACTGCCAAGGACAAAGCTGTTCATCCATCCCTCCCTGTCTGGTTCCCTCCAGCTGTGACACACACACACACACACACGCACACGTGCACACACACACACATGCACACGCGCACACACACACATGCACACGCACACAGAGAGTTTCTGGGTTTATTTTATATTTTCCCTCGTAAAGATTTGTGTCCGTGCTGCTCTGGTATCAAAGCCAGCAGTGGCCCCTCGGATAAACATGCGGTCAGAAGACAGAAAACTCCAGGCTAAAACACTGTTCGTTTCACCCATAGCAGCATAAACTGAGAGGCTTTTAAGAAGGGCGAATGGTTTTCAGTAAATCTCTCATATCAGCAGAAACCTTTGAAAGAGTTTGTTTAAAGGCTGTGGAGATAAACAGCCCAGCCAAGTGTTTGTTTAAGATGTATGTACTCTGTGTCGACTGGTAGGCTGGTATTTATACCGAGGGGGAGAGGAGGACTAGGATCTTTTTGACCCTTTGCTAACTACGACTGCGTGAACTGGGGTGTCTGGAGAGCTGGAGGCACCGGGCTGGCTCTGGGCTGGGTGTCACACGGGACCCCGGGTTGCAGCTGGGGACAAAGCCAGGCGGGTGTGCGAGGGTGTGCGAGGGTTTTGGGCGAGTGTCAGCATTTCCCTGCCATGCAGAGGTCCTGGCTGCGATCGCTGTGCCTGGCACTGGGGAGATAAATGTCTGCTGAGGGATTCCCAGCCTGGGATAGGCTGCAAACTCAACGAGCCCCACGGAGGGAAGGGGAGGAAGGAAGGATGCACAACCCTGGGAAACAAAGGGGTGAAGCTCAGCCCGGCTTGGCCTCGGCCGTGCAGCAGCTGGGGCTGCCCGGGGAGCCCCAAGTCCCGGCTGAGCCCCGCGCTGTGCCTCCAGCTGCAGCTGGAACCGGCCTCGCAGCAGCTCAGCAAAGGGTGGGTTGAGTGAAGGTGTGTTGTCTTTCGAGCGGCGTTGGCTGCAGGGCAGCAGGGCCAAGGCGGTTGGCAGCACGCTGGCACCTCCGCACCACGGCCACCCCAGAGACGGGACCATCCCGGCAGACCTGGGGGGCACAGGGCTCTTGAACCACCCCAGCGGAGCAGCCACACCAGGCTGGGGGGGATGTGCCTTCCTCCCATCGCGGCTGGCCCCGTTTATGTCCGAGAGCGGCTTTGCCCGCAGCCCGTCCTCGCCGCGCACACCCCCGCGCACACCCCCGCGCACCGGCGCTCAGCACGCCCGGTCCCCACCCCTGCTGGGCCCCTCCTGCAGGGGAGAGGGTTTGGGGGACAGTCTGCCCTCCAGCAAAGAGGGGAGCAGAGCCCTTCCTGGCGGCAAGCCAGTTCTGTCACCTGCCCTTTCAGACCTGCCCCTGTAAATCATCTGCATGGCTTTGCCCCCCCCAGCCTAAACAAGAGGTGGATGCTGAGCAGCCCGTCTGCAGGAAGGAGGTGCAGTCAGAAGGGACTTGCTCTAGATTTACCCTCGTGTAACAAGAATCAGAATTTGGCCTGTTTCCTGGACTGGGAGGGTTTGCAATATCCATCAGCTGAGCTGGGCACGTGAATAACACTTATAGCATCTCCCCTTGTCCCGAGGGATCCCAACAGCACAGACAAATCTTCCAGGTGTACCCAAGGCTCCTTCTGCCACTTCTAGGACAGATCCCAGGGTCAGGATCAGTGTGTCCTACACGTAGGAAGCGAGGGGAGAATGCTGTGAGCAGCTGGTGGAAATGAAACGCTGAGAGCACAGCGCTCAGCTGGTTCAGATCAGCATCCTAACACTGGTACTGGTGGGGTAACACCAATTTACACTGGCTGATTTGCCCCAGGGTGCTTTGAAATCCAGCCAATGTTCATAGAGTTCACCACGGGCAGCCCAGGGGCACCTGGATAAAAGGGGCTCAGCTGAAGGTTGTGTTTCCCCAGCAAGCTGCAGCCTCTCTCCCTGCAGTGGTATTTACCCCTCCAGGGCAGTGCTGTGGTGCTTGTGGTTCATAGCTCCTCGGGTGAGATCTGTGTGTGTATCACAGGAGCGTTCAATCTGGAAGGTGAGTTTTGACTTGGGCAACAAGTTCAATTGTCTGTGATTGCTTTATAGACAGAGAAGTGCACAGACTGCTCTCCTAGCCTGCTGTGGTTGGAGCATTCAAGCTGTTGGGGCCCCAAGCTCTTTCAGGCATCATCTAGATTCATAATCAGTGCAAATCTCACCATTTAAAAAGAAAATTCTATCCACAGATGGAAAAGAAACTTGTTTTAATTAGCATAAACTGGAGTTTGGAAGGAAAAAAAAAACACCCTTCAACTGGCTGAGGGTTTTGTTTACAGAAAATCAGATGATCCTGTTTTGAGCTTTTAAAACTGTTGTGTATTTTAAGTGTTAGAAGCACTAAATGTTCTCCAAACAACTCTGTTCAAAACTGACCCTCTGTTTCTGATCTGCACGAATGAGATGCTCTCACCATGCTCCTGCTTCCTTATTCCTAAAACTGACCTGCTTCTGAAATGCTTCAGATGGGTCAAACCCAGCAATTTTTGTTGTCTTTACCCTCATTACTCATTGAACTGTATCGTCAGATCACCTGACTGTGTAAGCACCTTGGAGTTTGTTATGGAAATCCTCACTTTAGTCCTGCCACACACATCAGCATTCAGGATGAGTTTGGGAAGTGAAGTCTAGCACCCAACACTGCTCTGCCCAAGTCTGGAGCCTGCATCTCCCCAAGTGCCACGACAATGCTGCCTGGGAGAAGATGCTCTGAGGGCCAGGTCTTGCAGGTGACATGGACACCTGCCTCTAAGCTCTGATGTCTTGTTGTGAAAAAGGTTGTGAAGCTGTGATGTCCCTTGGTCGCGTATCCCAGAGCTTCTGTACAAAGTTTTCCCTGTCCTAAAGCTGCAAGCGAAGCCCCTTCCTGCTCCTGGTGTGCTGGGAATACGTAGAGCAGCTGATCCCCGGGCTCCGCGCAGCACCCTTTTATACTGTGAGGCCGTTATCAGCTGCCCTCCCGAGCCTTCTCCGGGCTAGACTAAACAGACACAGCTCCTTCAAGCTCTCCTCAGAGGTCATGTTTTGCAAACCTCTTATCATTGCTTCTCTGCTCGTCTTTGAACTCCTCCAGTTTGCCCGTCTTCCTCCCGAGCCCCGCGTGGAGCGAAGCCCCCCCAGTATCCCCGCGTGGAGCGAAGCCCCCCCAGCATCCCTGCACCCTGCTGCAGGCTCTGCCTGCTCTGAGCAGTTTGTTGGCTCATCCTGAGCTTGCGATCGAATCGAAATCCGCTCTCGGTCGGGCCGCTGGCTCACCAGCCTTTCGCAGAGAAGTTATAGTTCAGCTTTTTGCTTCTCGTCCCCTGTCCCCTTGGCCTGCAGGATGATGATTTCATCTCGAGACCGTGTTACCTCTCTTTGCTGGTGAGAACGCTGGTGGGGCTGCCCCGAAGCTTCCTGCGGCCGTCCTGTCGGACCCGCCTCTGCCGGTCCCCCGGTTGTGTCCAGGCTGGCCGCCTCCGCGCCGTGCCAGCCAAACCCATCTCTGTGCCGTTACCTCTCAGCCCCCTACAGATGGATTGCTTAATAATCGATTTGTGTATTTTTCTGAGTATCAATTTATCCCGACTAATCCCCCGCCCCTTTAATCACTGATGTTACGATTGTCTCTGCCAGTCCTCTGGGAATTCGCCACCTGGGTACCTGTAGATGTGAAGCAATGGATCAGAGAGGGCTTTAGTCCCTCCTGGCATATGAGAGGGAACCACAGAGGTTCCTCCAAGCCTGTCCCCACTTGGAGTAGTGACAGCATCCGAGGGGGAGTTTGTGACACCCCCCCCCGATGTGGGGCTCTGCCACCAGGTAGGATACGGGGGCAATGGCAGCTGGGGGCCAAGGGGCTGGTCTTGGCTTCGTGCAGTGGCCCTGCTGCTGTGGAAGGGCAGAGGTGTGCAGCAGACCTCTGCAAGGCCATCTCGCTTCTGCTCTTTGCCGTGCCTCTCGCCTCGCTGCATGTCATGAAAGCAGATCCTGAGAAACCACTTTCTTTGCTCGGTGGAAATTTGGAGCTTCTTGGTTCTTTTTCCAGCCCACAAAACGCCCATTCCCCTCCCTGGCTTGGTTCTCCTCCCCCCTTCTAATTTCTGTGCAAAGGAAAGCCCCGTGAGAGATACTGATTTAAAACCCAGAAGCCAATACTTTTCTTTTCAAACCTCAGCATTTCATCTTTCCTCTAAGAAGGAAGGAAGCCCCTTTTGTTGAGTACACAGCCTGTAATTTCCCTGTCAGATCCTAGCAGCAGGTCAGTGTTGTGACTGACTGAGTGAGGATCGCTCCCTTAAGGGTAATTACACTAAATTTCCTTTTGAAGGACAGCTTTCTCTGGATATGATACAAGGAACCCGCTTTTTTCCATTCACTTAAATTCATGAATTCAGCGGCTGTCACCAAGAGCGCAGCAGTCGGGGACTTAACACCCCTTCCAGCTCCGCGGCGAAGCCCGAGGAGGTGGCGATGGGGACGTGTGGCAGAGCCCCCGCGGCAGCGCCCGTGGAGGAGCTGAGCTGGGCTGGACCTCGCTGGGGACCCGGAGGACGGGAGAGGGCTGCGGACCGCTCCGGGGTGTCTCTGCCCACCTCCGCATCACCGCGCTCTTCCTCCCTTCCTTCCACCTGGGTGGCATCGCAAGGCTTCATCCGTTACTTGCTGGCATCTCGATTGCTCCTGTGGGCTCACCCACCATGTGTCCAGGAGTCACTCATCAACAACAAACAGTTAAAAGGAAGAAAATAGGCTGGAAATATCAATGCACTTTGGTAACAATAAACCCTGCTTTTAATTTATGCTAATATGTAGGGTTGTGGTGACAGTAAGAACAAAATTACAGAGTGGCTTTCTAGCTGGTAATTATCCCTCCATTTTCGTTGCTCGGGAAGATGGACACACAATTATGCTCTCTTGCTGTATATTAATACGGATTCTTGACATCTTCAGCAGACCTGGAGCTGTCATCGGGCTTTTTGTCTACTTTAATTGAAAATTAATGGTTACTGTGTTACCACGGAAACCGTGGCAATGGACGCCAATAGCGCTCACATATCAAACAGGCACTGGTGGCATTGTCTGTCCGTGTTGACCTTGAAAGTTAAAAGAAAAACTTAAATTAAAAAAAAAAAAAAGGAGGAGAGGGGTAGGAAAGAAGGAAAATAAAAAACAACCCCTTGAAAACAGAGGGTTGGATCCTGTGAATCAAGGGGAGAGGAGAAGGGGAAAGGGGGATGTGAAGGAAAAACTTGGTGCCTTTTGTATCTCAATGGAGAAAAAGAGGGAGCTTCAGAACGCGAGTCGGAGCGGTAACGGGGAGGAGGCTCTGGGAGTGGATGGATGAACCACAGGGGTGTCTCACGAGCAGCTCCGGCACTGCGTGGGGATCTGTGCCCTTGACTCCCTGCGCGAGCGAGGGGTTTGCGTGGGGCTGTCGGTGTGAACTGGGGGAAAAGAGCGTGAGGGAGCCCCGAGGAGGGGAGCGAGGACAGTGTGCAGCACTGGGGAGAAAGTGAAGGGTCTATGTGGAGATAAGAGAGAAGGGGAGAAAAGGTGAGGAAGAGGCAGAGAAATCGGCCGAAGGGAAGAGAGTCCAGATTTGCTTTACTGGCAGTGGTGCCTGGGCGGTGGGTGGTTGCAGAGCCTGTGGATTAAAGCAGCTCCTCCGGTGCTCTGGGGAGTGTCTGGGGCCTGCCCAGCATGGGGGGACCCTGCAGCCCCTTCCCTGCCCCAGAGATAAGAGCAGGAAGAGCGGGCTGGGGGACCCTGCTCCAGCACCTGGGATTGCTCAGCGATGAGCAGGGCTGGGGGAGATGGGTGGCTGAGGCCAGCCCTGAGCCCACCCAGGGACCCTCAGCCTGCTCCTCTGGGTCAGAAGGGGTTTTTTGCTTCTTGGAAATGCAACTTTAGGCAGGTTTTGCTTTCCCCAGCATCAAACTTTTTCTGTCTCCTCTCTTGCCCAGCTTGCCCAGGGGCAGCGCAGCAGTGCCCATCCTCTGGGGGATGCTCCATGTCCCTTGGCAGGGCTGCAGCTCGGGGAGGAGGACCCCAGAGCAGCCTTTGCCAAGGTGGACCTCCAGCTCTGCTTGCCAGGGCACAAAGGCACGGCAGACCCTGGGGAAATGGCAGGGGAAGCAGAGCAAAGTTGTGACACTGGGTGACAAGTGGCCATGTCTCGGTGATGTGGTGGGAAGCGAGAAGGGAGAGGCAGCAGCTGTGTGCAGTGGGGTGCTCCCTGCCTACAGTGGGTCCCAGTTCCTGCTGCCTACACGAGCTGCACGGTTGGCCTGCCTTTTCCTCCTCCTCTCTTGCTCTCCTTGAGGTTCCCATGACCTGTGGTCCTGCTTTTAGCAGGGGAGAGGGCTAGGGGAGAGGCGGCTGCTCCACCTTCCCGTGCGTGATAAAATGCCACCTTACAACAAAGGGGTCTGGAGCTGGTAAGAAAGTTGTCACCACCCCAGTGTGCCCGCTGCCCCTGCCTGGGAGGGAGGCACCGCGAAGAGGAGAAATGGGAACAGTTTGGTCAAGAAGTGAAACAGGGACACCTCAGAAACCCCCGTGGAAAGGCAGAAATTCCCCAGCCACCCGCAGCCGCTCCACGCTGCTTAACCCATCTTCCCCGGGGACAGTGCGTGACCAGACCTCTCCCAGCAGCACCAGTGACAGCGGGACATGCCCACCGCATCCTCCCTGCCCTCGCAAACCTCCCCGCACATGGCACCCAGGTGAGCCCCGGCCTCTTCGGGAAGGTGATCGGGGGCTGTTGAAAGCCAGGAGCCCGTCCTCCTCCCGAGCAGACAAGACAAACACAGCGGAGACACGCCTGAAAACCAGAGGCTTTTTTCATTTTCCCCGCATCCCTGATCCCAACCTTAATCCCCGCTCTGAATCCTGTCAGCCCGGCTGTTCTAGCACTGACATTGCTGCAGGCATCTTCTCCGCTGCCTTCCCTCAGATCTGCCTCCTCCTGGGACATCTAAAGAGGACTCCGAGATTTCTGTGTTACTGGATGATTCACTCCGTGCCCTCCAGCAAAGCGCTGGGGCTCCCGGGGGAGGACACAGGCGGAGGGGGGACTGGGGGTTCTGATGGGGAACTGGGGGTTCTGATGGGGAACTGGGGGTTCTGATGCGGGGCTGGCGGACGGGGCTTGGGGCCGGTGGGCAGCAGCTGCGGGCTCTGGGCATCTCAGGGGGTCAGTTGAAAGCCAGGGATGGGCAGGGAAAGGTGCTGCTCCTGCTGCCTCTTGCTAGAGCTGGCACCAGTGCCCACTGGGGAGGATGAGATGGTCACCCCAGGACAGCGTGTACCGGTTTTGCTCTCAGGTCGGGACAGTAATGATGCTCTGGGGTAGTTTGCCCAACCTGCCATCGGTCAGAGGCCGATTTAGCTCGGTGATAGATGCACCATGGGGCCAGGGGCTGCTGTGGGAGAGCAGCTCTGAAGGAGCCCGTTTGCCTCTCCCCTTGCCCACCCACGCTGCCAGCCTCGGTGGGAGCTGGCCCACGGCCTGGCTGCGGCGGGGCTGGGTTACGAGAGAGCGAAGGGGTTTCTCTGGGGTGGGTCCCTGGCAGGTGCTGTGAGCCCTCCCCTCTGCGACACGCTGCTGGTGATGGTGCAGAGACCTGGGCTAAGCCCATCTTGCTTTGATCCTCTGAGATGAAGGAAGGAAAGGAAAAACGTCTGCAGGCTGAAATCTTTCTTGGCTATGTCCAGTTTTAGCAAGAGCACAGGGGCCAGACTGCTGCAGGGTTTGGGGATTTCTGCTTCTCCAGAACCTGAGTGGCACCGAATCCTAAATCCAGACACCTCTGCCTCTGGGTGGGTGGAAAACCAAGACTGTTCCACAACTCTTGAGTCGCAGGCTCCCCACGTGGGCAGCTTTCCTCGATAAAAACCAGCCAAGCTGAACTACAAACTCCCTGGCAGGACATTCCCCTTGGCTTCAGGAGGGATTTCTTGCACCACCCCTCGAGCTCTGTAGCCCCTTCCCCACTCCCCATCAGCTCCCAGCAGGGAAGTGGTGGAGTGGAACCGAGCCTGGCAGCCCCGGTACTCCTGATGTCAGCGCTCCAAAGTAGCCCCAACTCAGCGGAGCTGGGCATTGCAGTAAGGAAAGGAGCGGTGTCTTTAGGTCCTTCAAGCTGGAAAAAAGGCAGAGCTCAGTTATAGGGTCACAGGCAGGGTCTGCCCTGCTGCTGACACCCAGGGGCAGCTGGGACACCCCCTTCCCTGAACACGCTCCAGCACCTCAGTGTCCTTGGAGTGAGGGTCCCAAAACTGAACCCAGGATCCAAGATGTGGCCTCACCAGCGACGCCCTGGATGTTTGAGAGGAAAGAACTGTCTCTCGATAAAGGACCATGAAGGCCTTTTATCCTCTGGGAAGTTCCCTTTGCTCTTCCTTTCTCCCCGGGACGGGGGTGGCCGAGGGCAGAGCATCCCGGCGGGCTGGGGCACAGGGGGGCTGGGGCTGGATGCTGCGGTGCCCCTGGGACGCTCTGCAAGGCGCCCGGGCGGTCGCATCACCCAGCAAGCCCCACACCAAATTCACACGCTGTCTTTTGGCTTAAGTTCTCCTGCTTTTCCAAGAGCTGCGGATGACCAGACCCCGGGCTGCAAACGCGGCCGAATCCGCGGCAACCCGGGGGGAGGGCAGGGCTGGATTCCTGCAAGAGCCTGAAAATATCTTTCTTTTTTGAAATGTTTGTATAGCATGACTTGGCCGATTTACCTCATAATATCTCACACTGGCCTACAGCCGAGGGCATTAGCGAAACTGTGAGCCAGATAAATGATTCTAGCGCTTTTTCTTCTCCGTATCTGCTGTTACAGTGAAAAAAAAGGGCCTTTTCCATCCAACTGCCTCCTGTTAACCCAGGCGGTGCTGGGCTGGGTAGCAGCGGGAGGTGGAGGGGGGTGTGGAGGTGACCGCAGCCGGCACGAGCAGGGGCTGGGGGTTTGCTCAGCCAGGAGTGACTTGCTAGTCCCATACGACTGCGTTAAATACCGTTCCCAGTTGATGGGCATCTTCTCCAGAGGCTGCAGGCTCCCTCCAGATGCCATCTAGGTGGTCTCCAGGATGGCACCTGCACTGGTGCTCGGCATCACGGTGTGAGGTTCATTGCTTCCCGGCCGATGTGACCCACAGCAGGAGGGGACACGGGTAGAGAGGTTGGCACATCCCATGTAGGCCAGGAGAGCCATCCTGAGCTGCAGGAGCTGGTGGGGGAGCATCCACAGCTCCTTTGTAGAGCACAAATCCCCCCTGCACCCAGAGAGGTGTAATGAGGCACACAGAAACCACCGAGGCCATGCGGCAAGGGTTCGGTTTTGCAGAGGCAAAGGGGTTTTAATACAAAATGACCCCAATTAACCTGCAACAAATTCCCAGCCCTTATTTTTTGATGCTTGAGGGGAGAGAGGAGCAGGACCTGGAGACCTGAGGAGCATGTTTGGGCTTCTCGTGGAAGGCTACAAAAATTGCTGGGGCAGGAAGGGGGTCAGAGGAACCAGTGGAATCCACCTTCCCCCAATCTTCAGCTCAAGGCCTGCAAAGAGAGCTCGCTGTGACCTGAAACAAGAAGATACTGATTTTACTCAGTTAAATTGTTTTAAAAGAAGGACAACTTCAGTGGTAGAAGTGTTCAGACACTCAGGGTATGGTTCAGACATGGATCTGGGGGGGGGTTTGCTGGGATGTGATGCCTCCGGTCTGGGTAACAACTGCCTTTTCAGCATGTAGGTGAGTTTGAGCACATTTTCGACAATGATCTCCGTGGTGGGACCTCATCTCTGAGCCCTGGAGGATGCTGGTCTCACCCCAAACTAGTCGTTGCTGAGTATCAGCAGAGCAGGTGTAGGAGCCAGCAAAGCCAAGTGCTGTGCAAGGCAGTGGGAGCCGAGGATGATCTTCTCCCTTTCAGGCACTCTGGGGTTATCCCACACAAAACCTCTGCAGAAAGGGGTTTCCTGTGTTTTAGAAAGTGATCAGCCGTAGGAGGTGTGCTAGCTAAATTTGATTGAGGTGATTCAAACACGGCAAAGGCTTTGGGACTCTGCCTGGGGAGATTAGGCACCGTCGCTGACATCGTGTACGCACCGCGATTACACCCCGAGCGACGGGGCCAGGAGCCCAGCGAGGGCAGGCGGAGCGGTGGGTCGGGGGTCTCGTTTCAGCAGGTCTGTGCCAGGGAGATATGATACTCGGTGCTATTTCAGGACAAAGGGGCACATTCAGCCCTGGCGCAGCTCCCCCAGAGCTCCTGGTGGTGCATCGGGCAGGGACCTTGGTAACTGGTGCCGCTCAGGCTCTTGCCCCCACCCAACCGCTGCTGGTACCTGACTTGGCCTCTGGGAGTTGTGCCACGATTAATTGCCAGTTTCCTCGGCGATGGGATCGGGCTCTGGAGTGAGCCCAAATGCCAGAGCGCGCTGAGCCCAGCTCCCCGGCACACCCCGTTTGGACCGGGCTAGGTGTGCGCCTCCCTGAACGTTGGTGACCTCATGCCACAGACATGGATGAGGTCACTCGGATAATTGCTCTCCCAAAACGATGTATCTTGCAGGAAGAGGATGTTATGAATCTGGAGAACTTGCTGGGGCAAAAAACATACGTTGCACACCCCTGGCCGAGAGCGCTCCGAGGGGAAACTCATCAGCAGAGCATGCCAAGACCTCCGAACAATAGGCCGCAGGCTCCGGGGGCATGGCAGGAGAAGAGGCACCGGCAGCCGAGATGCTGTGCCGGGGGAAGCCAGGGAGGTAATTGCAGGAGGAAGATGTGCGGTACCTGGCGGGTGGGAGAGGGGCCTTGCAGGGACCTGCCCTGCCCAGGGCACACACGGCGGGCGGGCAGAGCAGGGGACACAGGCTGAGCTCTCCCTGACACCAACCCCGGCTGTGCATGGTGCTGCAAGTGCTTGTCCTTGGGGAAAGAGACAAACTGACCTGAGATACGGGCAGCAGGGGAGGGGGATCCTGCCCCTCTGCTCCCAGGGCTCTGGGGAGAGACACCCCCCTGCAGTGCTGGGGCCAGCTCGGGAGTGCTCAGCACAGCAGAGACAGGGACCTGGTGGAGCGGGGCCAGAG